>VXBC01006750.1:514436-527984 GCA_013399945.1 Ploceus nigricollis
TGTTTCAGAGTGTTAGGATATTGGGTGGGAATATTTGTGGACATTGGAATGTGTGGTGTTGGGTGCAGGATGCTAGAAATTTAAAGTGTCTGGGCGCTTTAGGGTGGGGGATATCTGGGTCTTGAGGCACTGGGATGCAGTGATGTGTGGGGTGCTGGGGGATGGAGACTGTCTGGGCTATTGGAGTCTCAGGGCATTGGGATGCAGAGGGCTGGGCTTTGTCAGATGATGGGGAAAAGCACTGCAGGTAACTGGGGCTGAAGAGATAAATGTGAGCTGGGAGAAAAGAGCCATGAATGTGGGGTGCAGCACCATGCAGGGCAAAGCTTTCTCACTGCTACAGGAATTGGTGGCTATGGGGAAAACATGGGAAACATTTGCCCTCCCTGTGGGGCTGTGCCAGGGTTGGGGAAGGAAGAGGATGCTCTGGGTGTTGAGCTTCCTGGATTGGCAAGTGGGTACTGAGGATAGGGCTGGATGTGGCCAAAGAAGAGGACCCTAAATATGTCAGAGCAATGGATGCACGGCCTGTTGGTTGTGCCTGGTGAGGGTGGGAGTGCAGGGAGCTGCATGGTGCCGATGCCTTGTTTCCTTTTTGGCTTGACAGTGCCACAGACAGTCCCAGCTCAGACAAGGGCTGCCATTAGACTTTGCATGAATGTGTTTTGGGGTTGGTTTGCCTCCATCCCCTCTGCCTCCTTGCTGGCACTGGGGATGCTGTGAAATGAAGGGACTGCAGATCACATCCCCTTGGGCAGCCAGATTTTGGAACGGGAGGTGTGTGGTTAGGAGTGATCAGAGGAGCAACTAGTAGTAGAGCAGAGGGAGGGGAGGAGAGGAGGGTGCTGTGCCCAGGAGTGCTTCCAACCTCCCTCTGATGGAGGATGTCCCTGAGCTGCCTGGGATCTGGCTGGGGTGTGGCTGAAGCACATCCACTTTTTGTCCCTGTGCCTTTCTGTGGAGGGTATGGATGGCATCTGGGTAATGGGTATGCAGAGCCCTAGCTCTCCTATGGAACACACTGCTTGCAGCCAAGAGGAGCTGCTGCTCTGCTGGGGCATTTTTTTGGGTAGCTCCTCTGGCACCTTGGATGTGCTGGCTCCTGCTGCCAGAGGAGGTGCTGATGGGGGCAGGATGTGTCCCTCTGTGTGGGTTTTGCAGCAGGGTGATGCATATGGCTGTCCCAGTCCTGCAGCTTTGTCTGCTCCATTTGGGGAGCCCCTGAGCTCCACTGTCTCTTGGGATGTGTGTCCTGTCCCATTCACTGCTCGCAACATTCTGTCCATGGTGCGGTCTGAAGAAATTATTATTCTGCAACATCTCCTTGGGCACAGCCAGGCCATCTGGGAGCACTGTCACAGGTTGGGGATGGGAATGGGGACAGCAGTGCTGCGAGCCCCACTTGACTCTGTGGCCCGTTCTGGCCCACGGCCAGTGCCCCCCTGGGGACTGCTCAGCACAAAGGTTGCGCAGCTGTTTCTCCCTCTGGCGCCAGGGAATATCCTGGTCCTGAGCCTTTGCTGTCCCACGAACTGCAGCTCGCTTGGCATCTTTGCTGCTCCCAGCTCTGTCCCATCCCCAGGACAGGGACTCTTTGGCCCTGGGAGATGCCAGCTGTGATTTCATTCCTCTGATGGATGACTGTCTGGCACCTTTGCTACACTTGGCTCTGCATTGCTGACTGATGAGGGTCATTTGCAGAGCTGCTGTTGGTGGGACACATCCCGACCTCTCCCCAGGGGAGACTCACTATTCCTTCTGCTGAGCATCATTGCAGACCCCAGAGAGCTCTGGTTGATGGCACTGCCTGAGGCTGGGTACTTCCCTGAGTGGCTGAGCCCTGCACAGGGATGATTGTCAGCCACAGGTTTTAGGGGCAGCTGGGTTCAGATCAGCTTTGGGATACCAGCTCCTCCTGACTTGCCAGCTGACCCAGTGTTGTCCCATGGGGCCAGGCAGGGGCTGTGAGTGTTGCATGACTGGTGGGCTGCTGGTGCTCTGGTCCCCTCCTGGAACGGTGCTGTGCCCTGGGGCTGGGGACATTGCAGGGGGTCTTGTCGTGGGATGCACATTTTCCACCCATCGTGATCATGCATTTATTGACAGGTCACTGAGAGTGATGGGGGAGTTTTGGCAATGCCTGTTGGTTTGTCACTGAGGGTGTATTCTAGCAGGAGGGTGCCATGGAAGGGGTGGATTGGTTTCCCCATCCAGCGGTCACTGCAAGGGCACTGCTGGCTGTGGCTCTATGGGAGGACAGGGACATTGTTATGCACCTGACTGACTCTGTCTCCTGCTTTTCCTCTGGGGAGACCATGGAGCAGCCCAGGCTTGGGTCTTCCGTGGGAAGGGGGTGTCAGCCCAGCACTGGGTAACCCTCAGCATGGTGGCATTGGCTGGATCCAGCCTCCAAGGACACATCAGCTGCTGGTGGCTCGATACAAAGTGGCCCGTGGCCATCCTGATGGCAGTCATTGCTGGGGGCAGGGATCTACCCACTGTAGGTCCCTTCGGACCCAGCCTTCAGGATTAATTTCAACAGTGTGTGGAGGTGGGGATGGGAAATCCCTTCCCCTTCTGGTGCTACTCAAGGATGGAGTTTCAGCTTGTGTGTGTTTGTGTGCTTTGAAGTTGCCGAGCTGCAGAGTGATGCATGGGAAGCGACAAGCCACTTAAGCCGCCAGCCCTCCCACCGCAGATAAAACACTGCCAGCCCTTTCTGTTCTGCGCCGGCCGCTGGATGGCCCTCACAGAAGGGTGGAGAGCAAAGCGGCATCTGGAAAAGGAGCTGTTGCTGGCAGGGACAGGGCTTCGTGCTGCAATGTCCCTTGTGTCCAGAGTGGCAGCACACGGCTGGGCTCTGCTCATCTTTGGGCAGAGCTGTTTCCCAGCAAGGAGGAGCAGCTCCCAGACTTGCTTGTGGTTTGGATGCTGGGGACAGAAAGAGGGTGGTGTGTCCTACTCAGCAGAGCCCTTGTGTTCACTAAAGCCAGGACAGCAAAACCCCAGTCCTGGTCACCCCTCTCCAGTCGTTAAGCTGCATGTGCTGAATGTGCTCCCTCCCCTGCCCTGGGGACCCTGGAATCGGGCCCCCTTCGGTTTCCTCCTTGAGAAAACGCCCATGTTCTTTTTTTTTTTCTTTTTCCTTCTTTATAACAAACTAAAGTGTAACTTGCACCCGACCTGACCTACTGCACGTGCCTATACCTGCTGCCCCTGTGAGTCCAACCACAGTTTACTCTCTGTTGCATCTCTCTCGCTGTGTGGTTTCCCTCCTGCCCTGCTCCCTCCTGGGTCCATCACCCTGGCATTGGGTGTTGCTCTGACCACCCTGTCCCTTCCCTCTCAGCAAAGGGGATGCTTCTGCCTGTCAGGTCTGTTCCCACAGCTCAGCTCTGCTGGAGAGACCTGGCCCCAGAGCATCCTTGGAAGGCTGAAAGGTGCAATTTCCCTTTTCCTCTGCAAATTAAGGCCCTGGAAGGGTAACTGGGAAAAAAACATGTTTTATGTACAACTGATGCCCACTTCTAGGAAAGAAAAGTCCTCTTACCTCACCTGCCTGCAAACCCTGGAGCAGACAGGAGCCAAGTTGTGCTGTTCTGCCAGTGCCAAGATCCTGGTCTTCACCCTTGCCCCTGTCACTCCCTGATAAATGCCAGAGGGTGTGTTTGTTCATCCCTATAGGTTTGCAGCTCACTGTCACTCTGCTGGGGATGCCACATCCCTGGGGAGAATTTGCCCTCTTTGAGTGGCTTTTTGTGATATCCTGCTGGATCCATGACCTCCTGGAGCTATTCTCCATCCCCCAGAATGATGGAACTGCCTTGGTGTGAGCTCAGAGGGTCCCATGTTCTGCTTGTGGGCACTTTGGGGCCAACCTGCCTAGAAGTGGCTCCTGGATGCAGACCCATGTCCCTGTCCTGGAGCTGGGTACCATGCAACACCATTTTCCTGGCATCTGGGGCTCAGCTTAGCCCCACAAGGCTGTGAAAGGGCTTCTCTGGCAGTTATTTGCTAGAACCCTAGAGAAACAACCCCAAAACCAGGGCTCAGGATGCACAGGCATTGTGACCTGCTCCTTGCAGATGTACAGGATGCTTGGAGCAAACACAGTGACAAACCAGAGCCCCAAAGGGACTTTGCACCTTTTGTCCCATTTGTCCCCATGCTGGTGTCTGCCTCCACTCAGAGGCTGGAGCCCAGCATGGCCTTCATCCCCTCCTCTTCCTCCTTTCCCTACCTGCAGCGTTAGTGCTGCGCTGAGTTTGCTGGCTTGAGGCACTGTGGGAAGGGAGGGAGGGGGTCTGCAGCCATGGGGCAACACCAGCTGGGAGAGATGGGGCTGAGTGAAACCACTGGGGTCCAAATGGGGGAACAGGGGGTGGCATTGGGGTCAGTACAGTGAGGGGGCCTACTATTAATGCAGGGTGACTTGGATGCAGTGGCCATGGGCCAGGCTGGTGTGGGGAGTCCCTCAGCCAGCGCTGTAGCCTGGCCAAGGCAAAGCCCCGTTCCCCTTCTGGCTGTCTCAAAGCAGGTCTCTGGGCTCGGGTCCCAGTGTTGCACTGGGGTGGGGGTGCATGCTGCAGTCTGGGCTGCATGGGGGGTCCGGTGCATGCTTTGCCTTCAGCCCTTGGGTGCCAGCAGGATCAAACCCAGCCCGAGCTTAGGGAGGATGGACTGCCCTGCCTCTGCCACAGGCTGTTTCTTTGGGTTCAATCTATCTTGCCTCCCTGCAGAGTCCTTCGGAGAGGGTCCCCAGGGAGCAGGTAATTGTCCTCAAGGCTAAAGGACAGAGTCTGGCCCTGCCATTTCCTGACTCTCTGGGCTCCTGGGAGTCTTCAGGGCACCCTGGTATGATGGGGGTGTACAGAGGTGCTGGGTGTTGGTAGCCTAGCAGGGTTGTCCTCATCCTTCCCAAGGATGGATACTCCAGTGCTGGGTTTGTCCTGGGACTGAGCAGGAAGGTCGACCAGAGCCTGGGCTGGGTTTTGCCTTCCTGCTCCTCCAGCCTCACGCTGCATGTGCTGCCTCCGCTCAGATCACCCCGTGCCGGGTGCCCAACCCTGCTGCCTGTCGGGACTGGGGGCTGATGCTGTGTTAATTCTTCTGCTTGGTGACTCCTTCTTTCTTCCAGGCAACCCGCCAGTCCAAACTAAAAAAGCGCTGAAGCAGCGATTCCTCAAACTGCTGCCCTGCTGCCGGCCCAAATCCATCCCCTCGCTCAGTGAAAGCAAGTGCTTCTTCTTGCCTTTGTGTGTGTTTGTCCCCGGCGGTGCTGCTGCCTGCTCTCCTGGCCCTGCCTGCGGGAAGGGGACGCCTCCACCTCTCCCCTGCCCTGGCTGTCAGGATCAGCCCTGCCCTGGAGGGGTCCGATCCCATGGGCTCTGCACCCACCTCTGTCGTTACCTGCCCACAGGCTGGTTTTCTCCCTCTTCATCTCCCTGGAGCAGCTCCCACGGGACACACAGCGGCAAGGACCGCTTGGGAGCTGGCTCAGGGCAGCAGGGCCCTCCCGGCACTGGTCTAAGGGGTGGGGAGTTGTTTCTCTAAGCTGAGGGTCGGTTTGGAGATGGAGGTGTGATGGGGCAGTGAAAGAGGCTGAGCAGGGAGTGAGTGCAGAGTCCCTTAATCCCCTGTACTGGGTGTGCTTGGTTCCTTGGTGAGTCCAAGCCCCTGGTCAGGATCTCTCCCAGCTCCACGGTGCAAGCCAATCCCCCCTGGGAGAAGGTGAGTATGGAGGGGCAGGGTCTGAACCATCCTACAAAGAGGGAGTACCTGCTGTGTGCCCCTCTTGGCTGAGTGGGGTCTAGGGGTGGTTGCTGCAGGCAGGGGTTGTGCAGCTCGACAGATGGTGGAGAGAAGCCATCAAGGAAGGTGGGAGCACAGTGGGTAGAAAAGAATCTGGAAAGGCTGGGGGGGGGTNGGGGGGGGGGGGGGGTGGCTTTTGGGGCTGGGGGTTCTGAGGGGCAACTCTTCTACTGGGTGTGAGCCCTGGTGCTGCAGGACATCAAGGGTCTGAACTCCACAGGGCAGACGCCTGTGCTGGTGGGAGGAGAAGGGCAGGCATGGAGGGTTTCAGCACTGAGGGGTTTTCACAGTTCTTCTGTGCCCTGCCTGGGCTGTACCGGAGGGGGGTTGTTGCTCAGTGTCAGTCGCTGGTCTGTAGCCAGGGTGTCTATGAGTGTCCTCTTCTGGCATAGACTCAGCTCTGGCTGAGCAGAGCACCCCAAAAATGTGTCAACCTGGGCAGGTGTGAGAGGACAACGTGTGCTGTGCAAGGTGCCTCTCTGCCCCCTGGCATGACAAGATAGGGCAGAACAGTGCTGGCCTCAGCCACCCTCTCTTCCCCTGGGTTCCTTGCAGACAGTGTTGAGGATGAGTTTGAGCTCTCCACCGTCTGCCATCGCCCCGAGGGGCTGGAGCAGCTCCAGGAGCAGACCAAGTTCACCCGCAAAGAGCTGCAGGTCCTGTACCGAGGCTTCAAGAACGTGAGTACTCCTTGACCAGCTTTGATAGCCCCCACCTCTGCTGCCGTGTCCACCTCGGGATACTGCTTTGTTTGTGAAGGTTTTTGGGGTTGAAGTTTATATAAGGCTACAGCCTGATCTTACCTCCAGGGAGCTCAGTGGGGAGACCTGATCCTGTGCTCTGTTTTCTTGGGTGCAGAGAGCCCCCTTCCTGGGTGCCTGGGATTCAGAGCTCCTCCAGCAAGGGGTGCAGCCCAAAAAATCAGGGAGATGCTCTAAGCAGCCTTTCTAGCCACCCCACCAGGTGCACAGGGCTGGAGGGCAAGGCAAGGCACCGACAGGTTTTTAGGGGGTGCTCAGCCCTTTTTTGCAATGTGGAAGTGATGCTGTGACCTTGCCCTGGCAGGAGTGCCCAAGCGGCATTGTCAACGAAGAAAACTTCAAGCAGATCTATTCACAGTTCTTCCCTCAAGGAGGTGAGTGCCCATCCCTGTGCCCATACCCATGGGTGCCTCTGCGAGGCAGAGGGTCACACAGCACCCCCTCATGCTGTCTGCCTCCCTGCAGACTCCAGCACCTACGCCACCTTCCTCTTCAACGCCTTCGATACCGACCATGATGGCTCCGTCAGCTTTGAGGTGAGCTGTGGCCAAGGAGGAGGTGATGGGGTGCAGCAGGGCAAGGAGAGCACAGCCCTCCAGGGACCATGGGCTGGGGTCAGCAGTGTTGTTGTTGAAGATGGATGAATAGTTGGCAGGCCTAGTGGAGTTTATTAAATTCCCAGAGACAACAGAAAATGAATGAAAAGCAAAAAAAGGGGGCTTTCTGTATTTTCTGGGTAGGGTTGTGTAGGGAGCCAGACTGGCAGACACAGCCATGGCTGCGTCTTGGTCAGGCTTTGGCTGAACACATTCTCCTCTTGGTTGCTGTGACCCAAGGGAGTAGTGTGGGAAATATACAGAGTTAAGCAATTTTTTCTCCCTCAACTCTTTTTGATACCCAACATTTCACCTTGTCAGCCCAGCCCCAGGGCATATCAGCTTTGGGGCTGAGTTCCCCTCTGCAGGCCTCTGAGGCCCTTTGTGGCTGTAACTCCCATTTGCCTGCCTTGTCCATCCTTGCAGGACTTTGTGTCTGGGCTGTCCACCATCCTGCGGGGCACCATTGATGATCGCCTGAACTGGGCCTTCAACCTTTATGACCTGAACAAAGATGGCTGCATCACCAAAGAGGTGGGATGGGGGGTCCAGACTGGTCCCTGGGGCCAGTGCAAGTCTGCACCTGGAAGGGACAAAGGCAGAACTCAGGAGTATTGGCTGAGCTCTGGAGGAGAGCCCAGGGGATCAAGATTTAACTGAGCTCAGCTTTGCAAATGTCCCTCCTGGCCCCCTGGCACTGGTGTGACTCTGGGATGGAGGGTGGACGAGTGGTGTGCAGCTTTGGGGCTCCATCGCACATGCACGTGCACACATGGCCCCACACTGTACACAGAGCCAGCAGAGACACATTTGAGCACCCTACAGGTCCTTCAGGAGCATCAAGAAAAAGGTGTGGGTTGGGGACCAGGCGGAGGCAGAGGCCCGTGTTGACACTGCAACCCTGCTCCCCTTCCCATCAGGAAATGCTGGACATCATGAAGTCCATCTACGACATGATGGGCAAATACACCTACCCGGCCATGCGGGAGGAAGCACCCCGGGAGCATGTGGAGAACTTCTTCCAGGTGAGCTGAGTACATCCTCAGGAAGCATGAGCACATGGGGAAGCACAGCTCCAGCACAGAGCTGCAGTGGGTGCAGTAGAAAACAGCCCACTCTGGGGATGAAGCAGGGCTGTGCTGGTCCTGTTGGTGCTTGAGCATGCCTGGGGCCAGGGGTGCACTGTGTCCAGCCCCTGTGGGACCTGGGCAGCGGGTACCAGGTTCTCCCTAGGGCTGGGGCTGTCCCTGCTATGCTCCCTGTGCTGTGCTTGTCTGCAGAAAATGGACCGGAATAAGGATGGCGTGGTGACAATCGAGGAGTTCCTGGAGTCCTGCCAGAAGGTAAAGTCACCAGCAACTCTTCTCTGAGCTAGGTCACCGCCCTCTTCCTTGGGGACCTTTGTCCCTCTTGCTTCCTTCCTGCAGAGAGGGAGTGAAGCCAGGGCTCCCAGGGGCAAGGCTGGAGCTCTGCTTTGGGAACTGTACCCATGCCAGCATCCTTGTACAGATGAGGAGAGCCATGGATCCCAGTAGGGCTTGGAAACTGCCTGTAATCCATGGGACTCTTGTCCCATGTGCCAGAGTTGCCATGAGGGTAAAGCCAGGTTTGGGGGAGCTGCCCAGATCATTGTTCTGTGCCCAACTTGCCTCCTTCCCACCTGCTCCTGACAGGATGAGAACATCATGCGATCCATGCAGCTCTTCGACAGCGTGATTTAGCTCCCGGACCTGCCTCCAGATGAGCTCTCCTGACACTGGGCCCAGAACCTTCTTCTCTCTCTTGACTTTTCCTTTGAGACTCCCCTCCTCCAGCTGCACAGACACCTCCATGGAAAGGGGCCTTCCTTCTGTGAGGTGCAGTCAGTGCAGAGATCTTCCCTTTCCCCTGGCCCAGCTCTGCTTTCCTTGGGGAATCCCAAGCAGGTGCTCCCAGATGTTGGAGCATGGGCATGGCTGGCACAGGATGAGAATTTCACCTGGATGGACCTCCCTGTACCCAATCCCGGTGGAAAAGATGCATCCTTGGGCTGCAGTAGAGGTTTTCCCCATGCACACCACCCTGTGCAGCCACAGCTCGCCTATCCTGATCCTCCCCAGCCCCAGGAGCCCCCAGTCCCAGCTCCAGCCCAAATCCTCCAGCAACACAGTCTAGAAACCAATAAAGTCTTGCAATGGGCACAGCCAGTGCCTCGGCTTCCTGCCCTGCCCTGGCTGTGCCCTGCTGTGGGAAGCATGTCCGGTGTGTCCCCTGTGAGCCACCGGCCACTCTCCCTGTCCTGGGCCAGTGGGTGGGCAGAGGGGCTGTGCCTGGAGAAGGCAGCCACATGAGCCCTTGGGGTTCATTGCTGCATGAGCTATGGGGAGCATCCCCTGATCCCAAGGATCCTGGTTAGACCTACGAAGCTCTTCCTGATGGGGGCAGAGGGGAGGCTAAAGGGACTCTGAGGTGACTTGTGGTACTTGTCCCCTAGGATGGATGATGCAGGGCTGGGAGAGCTGCAACCTCAGCCCCCATCCCTCAGGTTTGGGGTGCTGGCACAGGGGGATCCCAGGGATCCACTTTGAGGCTCCAGTGGAGAGACACCCTTTCCAACCCTTCCTGAGGACGTGACAGCCAGCCAACAAAAACATGTAGAAGAGGGAGATGGGCTGGTCTCTGGTGGCCATTCTGGTCCCATAGGGCTCACAGCCATGCTCCTGGCATCATTTACTGCTGACCTTGCCCTGCTCCTGTGCCCTGGCCCATCCCAGCCCACCTACTGCCCTGGGGACTGGGGGATGAGCAATGAGGCAGAGAGGTGTCCCCACAGGATAGCCCTGTGCTGGTGACATGGCTGAGCTGGCAGCTCCTGGAGGAGAAAGTCGAGGCTGGGGTTAGACAAGAGTCACTGCCATGCTGCTGGCAGGCTGGAGGGTCACCTTGGGGCAGGGGACTCTTCTCCTTTTCCCAGCATGGACATGTGAAAGCCTGCTTGGGGACTTTGAGGATGGAGACCCTGGGTTTTTGTCACCACCAGCTCCTTGGAGATGGGTGTGTGCAGACAGGCCTGTCCTGCCCACATACCACTCCAAGTCATAGCTGGGAGAGTGATGCCCATGGGCTAATGATCCCATGCCAACTCCAGAAGCCCCTCACAGGCACTGGGAATGTACGCAGCCCTGACAGCCCCAACTGTGCTCCACTCTCTGTATCTTTGGCCAGGGGTAGTTTGGGCTGGCCTGAGCTGCGATGTCTGGGATCAGCACCCATGCTGGGCCAGACCCAGGCTGAGGCCCTGGGGCTGGAGACATTAGAATTTAACCCCTGGGGCTCTGAGCCAAAGCTGCTTCCCAGGGGGACCATCTCTGTCCCAGCCCTTGCAGACATCACATGTTTTTTAGGCTCATTTGACACATTACTTATCTCGCAGACATGATGTGTTTTTTAGGTTCATTCAACAAACACACTTTTCATCTCACAGACCTGTTCCCAGGTTTGCTGTGGGGCTGAGCTCCCACTTGCATTCTCCTAAGGGTGGGAGGGCCTTAGCCCTCCATCTCTTTGGCCCTGTTCTCCCTCCTCCCAGCTCTCTGGGGTACCCATTGTTTGCTGCCATGTGGAGCACCTGCCGCCTCCCCCCTCACGCTGTAGGTCGCATGGTGTGACCCCCTGCCCCGGGGCATGGTGACCCACAACCCGCTTGGCATCTCCAGTCTGTATATTTTGTATTATAACAATTATATGAGTTTAAAAAACAAAACAAAAAACCAACAAAAAACCAATAAAATCTAACCACAATCGCTATGCACACTACCGTTCTGTCTTTGCATCTGTCAGCTGCCTGGGATGGGAGGGCAGGAAAAACGAGGGGTCTCTGCAGAGGGTTGGTATCCTTTTTGGGGTGCTGTGGTTGCAGGGTGCTCTGCATGCGTGCTCTGGGAGGTTGCATGGGGGACAGGGTACACACTGAGTTTAGCCATGCTGTTAGTGGTCTTGTAAATACAGATTTTCTCCTGCTATGAGGCTGGAGGTGTTAAGGTTAAAAAGCTCTTACATCATATTTTAGGAGTCAGGCTGCCAGGTGTGTTTTCAGCTTGCCACAGATGCTGCTGGGTGAACCCAAGCTTGGGACCAGGTGGCCCTTGTTAGGATGTGGCATTTAAGGCTGAGCTAACAGGAACATGGTCACCTGCCACCTTGAGGAGGTAGGTATGGACTGGGAAGGGGTTTTTCTTACAGCAATTACTGGTTGTTGGAAAAGTCCAGCATTGAAAACTGGGAAAAATTAAGTAAATAGTCATGTAAGTAAGAAAGTAGCAGAACTAGAGAGCAATGGACCTGATGTGGGACAGCAAAGTGGTCCAGCATTCTACAGACTGTGGTCAGGAACTGAAAGCTCAATGCAAAGAGCTGCCTGGAGACCAAAGAGAGCCTTAAAAGGATGGGCTCTAGCTGTGGGGGGAATTACCATTGTGGGACTGGGTAAGCAGCAAGTCTGATCTTTCCAAAGCCTCTGACTCTCTAAGGACCTTTTTGGGCTGCTGGCCATCACCCAGGGCTGTGTATGGCAGTATGAATGGGCCTGAGCACGTTTTCCCCTCTAACCCACTTTCCCCGGTATATCCTATCCCCTGAGCTCTGTTTGGCTGGTTGCTATTTCGGGCAATGACATCCAAGGGCTTGATGTGCCCTCTTGTGGCACAGGGATGCTGTGAGCCACTGATGGGATCCCTTGGGTCCTTGTCCCCAGGGGGAAGGGCAGGAAAGAGGCTGAGCTGATAACAGGAAAAACAGCACTGTGGGGCCCAGCCTTCGAATGCTCTTATAGCCTTTTCACACCAGATGGGAAGAGGTTTGTGCAGGGAGTGTAGCTTTTGGAGTGGGGGATGGGAAAGCATCTCTGGGAGTCAAAAATAGTCTGTTTAGCTCTCCCCAAAACAGGCCTTCAGGAAGGGCCTGAGGGCAGGGAGGCCTGGATCCTTTAGGTGTGCCTTCAGCTTGCAGTGAGAAGCTGCTGTGTGAGCCAGGGCTTGGATGACCCTTGTTAGTAGGAGGTGGCATTTAAGGGTGGACAGCCAAGTCATTTGGTCTATGATGAGAACAGAGAGAAGAGCTGATGGATCCTTGGAGAAGGGCAGCCTTGTGTTGTTTCCAGACAAGTTTTTTCCCCGCTTTCAGAGGAAAAATTAATAGTAGCTATGTGGTAAAACAGCTGAGCAACTGGATGAGGCAGCTGATGCAGCCTGGGGCAGTGATTCACTCCAGCATCCTGAATACTGCCTAGAAACACAAGCATTTTGTAAAAGGATGAGATTCCAACACTGGGAGAGCTACTACTGTAGGATTATTTTGCCATGATCAGAGATATGAGCACCCCTTCAGTGTCTTTTGTGACCCTGTAGTCACCACCAAGTTTTGGAGGAGTGTGAAAGTCCTGTATGTTCTCCCCCCAGATTCTGTGCATTTCTCCTCTCTAACCCTTCTGTAAAGTCTGCTCGTGTATCAATACAATTTAGCTGGTTCCTATATAGGGTATCTGTACAATTTCTATTTTTGCTCTTTGAAAGCTTTGGCCTGATGATGGTGGTAACTAGAGATGCCCCTTGGCCAGGGGCTCTGCTGCAGCTTCCCGAGCGCGGGTATTGACAGTGCCGGAAACGCAGCCGGCTGCGGTTTCTTGTCACACCCGAGCTGTTACCACTGGGAATAAGCGGAAACGCGACTGAAACACGATGTGTCTGCCCTCATGTCTGCAGGCCTTCTCCAGCCCTTCCTGGTGACCTGGGGTTTTCGGCAGCTCTTTGCTAACTTGTTTCCTGTACCTGCTGCAGCCTCCTCAGTGCTGGGAAGGCTGGCAGATCACCTCGCCGGCCTCGCTCCACGGTCACAAGAGAGGTCATCTCAGCCCTGGGCTCCCTCGTGCTCCCCTGCGGAAGAGTAGGAGAGATGCTGTGTGACCTCAGAGCCCTCCTCTGATCCACTGATACCATCCCACCCTTCAGCACTCTCGTGGCCTCTTTCAGGCACGGAAACACCTCCAGGCGTGCCATCGGCCGTGCCGTGCCGTACCGTGCCAGGACGGTCGGAGCTGTCCCCCCGAGGCAGCTCGGTGTCCCCGGCGGGCCCTACTGCGCTTGCGCGGCAGCGCGAGAAGTAGGGCACGTCTCACGGGAGACCGCGCGCCCTCCGCCCCCGCGCAGGCGCGCTCCCGCCGGGGCGCTGCGCCGCGAGGCGCACGCGCAGAGCCGAGGTAAACACTTCATTCCCCACCCTCCTTCCCCCCTCGGCGCCGCTTCCCTACACAAACCCCAGGGCGCATGCGTGCTGTCCCGCTGCCGCTTCCCCCTCAGTCCCCGCGGCTCCTCGCGCGTGCGCCGCGGGCGCGCGCTGCCTCCCCG
>VXBC01006750.1:528189-552145 GCA_013399945.1 Ploceus nigricollis
CGGTATCCGCGGGAGATGGGGGGTGGGCTGGTCCCAGCTGGCTTTGCTTTGCCGTCTCCTCCCCCGCTCGGCGGGGAGGTGGCGTGCGGCTCTTGGCCGGGACTCCGCCAGAGTGGGGAGGAGCCGCGGCTCCCGGGCGGGGCTTCTGCCCCCGGGGCTTGTGCTGGAGCGGGGAGCGCCCTTTGATGGCAGCTGTGCGGCGGGGCGCGGACGGGCCTGGCACCCAGCGCGCCGATGATTCCTCAGCGAGGCTGAGGCGGTGCTGGGGCTCGCTTGCTCGTACGTGTCTAAAGGGGGAAGTGGGAGACAGCAGAGCTACCGTGCGATTAGCCCGGCTGTACGTGCTCGTCCTGCGCTCCAGAGGCTCACATTCAGTCCTGAGTAGGAAATAGGTGATTCCGTGGACTTCTGCTCAGTAATTGATATTAAATGCACCTTGTTCTCTAAAACAAGCGTATCATTTTAATTGTAGAACAATCCTCTGTCTTTTAGCACAGTTGCATCCATTAAAAGGTTTAAATTGTTCTTGAAGCTGCAGAATAAAGGGACTTTTTGCAGTTCTCAGTAATGCATTTCTGACAGGTCAGTTAAGGTAGGTGGTTGAAAGTCAGCAGGAAAAATGGTTTATTCTCAGCGTAACCGTTGTTTATTTCCCGTGGTCGCATATTATTTCTGTACCAATAATGATTTTCCAGTAGGAAAACAAAATTATTAGCAGATGGAATGGAGAGGGGAACAGGCAGTTTATCAAAGTCAGTATCTGCATTGCTTTGCAGACTGTTTTCTGTTCATATCTTAAAAAAAAAAAGAAATTAGTCATCTGTAAATATGACTGTGAGAGGTGAATTGGTAGGGCTTAAATACTGTCAGTGTGGAGAAAGATGCCTTTCTTTTGCTAATAGACTTAATTCTGTGAAGGTAGATACCAAATTGAGGGCTTTGGAGACACATAACAGTGAAGAAAAACACAGATTGTAACAGCATGTTTTCTCATGTTCCTGCTGATACACCTGGAACATCACTTGTTCATCCAGGTCTCTGTCGGAACCACTGAGAATACTGTAATAAATTTTCTTGTCATGTTAGTTACATCGTTGGTTGCCTCAGCATATATTTTGTTGCAGGTGTTCCTGAGTGTACTGTGCACAAAACAAAGCAAGAAAATGGCCTCTGCCCGAAGAAGCCGTCAAGCACTGGTTAGGAGTTACCAGTCTAACAACAATATGTGTACAGGGAAAAAAAGGAATAAGGGAGTGGTAAAAAAAAAAAAAAGGCAAACAAAAAACCGCCACCAACAGAAAAACTAACTTGTGGTTAGGGAGGTAAATGGTAGTGAGTGAAAACATCTGTCTCATTAGTGACTCAAGGGAATTACAGAGTTAAGAGAAAAACAGGAATTAACTTCAGAAGTGTAGATAAATACTTAAACATAATATAGTGGTTAACACAGACTAAGGTGTGAGGTTAGGGTGCTGAGATGGAGAATTTGGATCTTTGGTAGAAAAAGCAGAGGGCAATTGGTCAAATACTGGGTGTACACTCTTAAGAGTTGTGAAGAGTTATGCCACTTACAAATTCACTCTTTTGCAGAGTAATAAGGTCTAAGAGATTGTTAAATGCAAA
The DNA here is from genome assembly GCA_013399945.1 of Ploceus nigricollis. Classification (NCBI taxonomy): domain Eukaryota; kingdom Metazoa; phylum Chordata; class Aves; order Passeriformes; family Ploceidae; genus Ploceus; species Ploceus nigricollis. The sequence goes on from VXBC01006750.1 coordinate 529,813, forward strand.
GCTTTGGTGCACTGCCGCTAGGATGTCCTGACTTGTAGTGATGGAGAGCGTGGTAATGGGATGAGGTATTTTGGCATAATATGTTGATTTTGTATTAACCTGACACACAGTCCTGAGGGAGTAATACAAAACTAGGTCGATTTTTTTAGTTAGACAGAAAGATCCAAGAATTGTAATTGGCTGGTGACAGTAATAACCTAAGAAATGTGGTGACAGATGGAAAAGTATTGCTGCAGATTAGCCAGTTCTGTTCAGCCTTATTTAATTAGTTTTTGATAACTGATTTTTTTTTTTTTTTTTAATAGTAGGCTGTGCTCTGCTTTAGGCTTGTAGGTCTGAAACAGTAGTATCATAAGTAAAGCAAAAGTGTCATGAGCAAGTTATGAGGCATAGGAGATACTCTTTAAGTTTCACAGGATTTCACTCTTGTGAGTTCCTGAAATTCCTCAGGGCAGCATCAGTCAGAGTTAGGAAACTATAGTGAAAATAAGAAATTCCTTCTGAGTGAAGTAAACTGGGAGGTTTTCAGGCCTCTCAGCTCTCTCTTGTTGTTTCCTGTTGCAGTGGTCAGTTGCTCAATTTTGCCACGTTGTGGTGCCAGGCAGTTTGAGATCACTCTTAGAGAGAATAATTCTAAAAACGTGAGCCTCTTGCTTTAAGCTTCTTAAAAGAGCATTGTACACTTAACATGTAACTGATATAAAATATATAAAATGTTTTCAGTTGCATCAGTTTGGAGTTTTGGAAGGTAGAAGGGTGCTTGTGACCTCAATGATACTGAGTATTTACAGATTTACAAGAGTGAATAGCTTTGGAAATGAAGCTACTGTTTACCTTTTGAACTGGTGTTCTGTGGGGACTTGTGAGCTTTGTGTATTAGTAGTATCATTCATCACTGAGTGGCCATGCTGTTTGAAAATAAGAGCTTATTAAATTTAATGTTATTTTAGTCCCTGGTCTTTGCATGGACTGCAAGCTGAAGCTTTGTTTTGAAGTGCCCACTTGTGGTTGAACTGTTTGCACATAGGTCTAAGTGAGTTGGCTTGACTAAGAGGGCACTGAGAGTGCTTTTTTTAAAGTATTGTTTCTAGAATGGAAAGATTAGATTTAAAGCCAGAAGCAGTTGCAATTTCCATGGAATTGTATGACTTTCAATACGCTCTAAAGTCACTTGGGTAGATGCTTTTATATATGATTATTCACAGACATAGTATTAGCTTGTAAAATGTGGAAATGGCAAAGTAGGATATCAGTTTGCAACTTAATTTTGACAAAGATCCTATTAAACGGAATAAAAGAAATTAAATCCTAAGCATTTTGTTGACTCACTTGCACATTTTTTTTAATTACACATAATCGTCTGCAGTATGTATTTATATATTCTGCCTATATAAATCCTAGTCTGTACCACCAGTTAAGCATTTTTGAGCTGGTAAATATTTTCAAGTGTTTTCAGTGTTCACCTTAAAATCAAATCTATTTTGTAGGTGTCTGGAGTGGTAGTTTAATTAGGTCTGCTGCTATAAAAATGCTGACTTGACTTGTCAAGGGCATATGCTCAGGAACACAGTTTGTATTCTCAAAATTATTTGCTTCAGTGGCCAAAATTATAAGACCTTGGATGATAAGAAATAAAACAAGTTATAATTGCATTTTAAATTTAGATCACTTTAGGTTATTACACTTTCCTCATGCTAACTATTTTTTTTCCCTTTCTGCTTTGGGAAGCTTTTTGACAAATGTAGCAAAAGAGGAAGAAAATGGTGGGTTGTAATACAAAGTTTCATGACGCAGGCATAGTCTAACTGGATAATTCTAATCTTGTTGCCCATAGGATTTTATGGAAGACCTTGGGTGATGGAGCAGAGGAAAGAACTTTTTAGAAGGCAAGTCATGTTTCCTCTTACTGCAGCACATTCCATCAGAATGTAATCATAAACTTCCACTTAAGTCTGGAAAGAATTATTGTTCTAACCTAGAGCAACTTTCTGCCTAATGTCTGTATTGTTGGGATTTGTATTCGCCTTTTTATCTTGCATATACCAAATTTGTCTAATATAATTTATGCTTAAAGTTATTGTGACTTAATAGAATTAATAGAACACAATGTTCACTGAAGAAAAAAAAAATATTAGATCGAGTAAAATAATAACATGAAGTAAAAGACAGAATTCCTGAGTTTGTAGGCTATTTCAAGGCTTTTTTCCTGTGTTTTTAGGCTTCAGAAGTGGGGACTGAATACATACCTGTATGCTCCAAAGGATGACTACAAGCACAGGATGTTTTGGCGAGAAATGTACTCTGTGGAGGAAGCGGGTAATTGCCTTTATTTCTCCTCTGTGTTTTCTATAAGTAGATTTTTTGAATGACTTGGTTATTGCTACATATACTTGTGTGTGTTTAAGCACAGTAGCCATTCCCAAAGGTGACTGAAAGCCTCTTTTTAATACCCTGCAGGTGTGTTTATGGGAGCTTTGGAACAAGCATGGATTTACTTCTTTTAACTATAACTGCAGATGATTTCTGAAACTGCTTTTAAGGCTTTGTCTTATAAGATTTTTTTTTTGTCATGGAAAAGGTTGCTTAGACTTACTCCTCTGGGCTCTTGAGCATCTTTTGAATGTTTTTTGAAGTAGAAATTATTTGCTTTAGAAAAGGAAAAAAAGATTGATAAGCAAATAGCATGTCCTTTTATGTGATTCATTAAGTCCTTGTCACAATGAAAAGAGTACCTGTTAGAAAAACAGCTCTTGACCAATTAGTCAGAACATAAAAGATCTGTTCACGCTAGTGTGAGCTGTTTTATCCCCCTCTGGCATTTATGGGATTTATGATGCTTTATTAGACTGAAGGGATTATGGTTTTCCTTGGGTGAGGGGAAAAATTACACTCCCTTGAAATTAAATCATCCTTCTTGGAGGCCTCTGTGAATCAATGCTGAAAAATAAAGGATACTGCAAGGTTATATCTAATAACAGCAAAGATTGTTAAATATTCTAAAAATAATTCTCTTTAATCATTCTATGAAAGACTCAATTACAAGTTTGTTTCTTAAAGCAACTACTTCTGCACAGTCATGTTATACCCCACATTTTCATGTGCCCAAGATTCAGTCATATGAGTAGTGTGTGAACCTCTGTCACATGGGGTGATATTACTGCAATAAATTGTCAGTATGTGTGGAAAAAGTGAGTAATAATTCTAGAACTGTTCATGTACGTACTGTGGAAACAGACTATATCCATATTTGTCTCACAGTGTTGAGATAAAGAAAATTTAAAAAATATTTACAAAAATTTTAACATGGAAAATGAGAATACAAGGACAGTTGTTGTATTCCTTTTGGCATAATTGCTGAAAAATCTTTGAAAGAATTTGGTGTTCTTTGCTGTGTTAGTTTCAAGAAATTCCAGCAATTCTTCTTTCTAATTATGATAGAAGAGGTATCTGCACTTTATAATATACTTTAAATGATGCCTGAGAATTTTTTTTGAGTCCTTCTGAAATATTTAATTTCCAGAGCAGCTAATGACTCTAATATCAGCTGCACGAGAACATGAAATAGAATTCATCTATGCAATCTCACCTGGACTTGACATCACTTTCTCCAATCCTAAAGAGGTATCCACATTGAAACGTAAGCTGGACCAGGTAAGGATGACACAACTTAGCACAGTTCCAGTGCTGCTTAATTTGGAAGCTCCAATTCCTTGCTCACTCTTGCAGCTTTTCACCAGATTCTTGAACCTTTTCAGAACTGGTGTTAGTTTGGGTGTCTCTGAACGATTCCAATGGATGTGTTCGAGTTGCATTGCAGAAGCAGCCAGTGATAACTTTGACTTTAAAAAAAAATTCTCATCTTGTATTGGATGCTGAAGGCTATTTTTGTCTTCAGAGTATTTTGGAAATCTTGAAGCCAAGATGCACTGCTAAAGCAAGAGCTCTAGCCCACAATAAATGCCTTCGCAGACCTGACATGCACATCTTTGTTCTCCTGACTGACTCCTCTCCTTTGTCCAAGAGCTGTTACAGAATTAGCTTTTTTCCCAGCTGTCCATTCTGTGAGATCAGCTTTGGATGGTTAAAACTGGAACAGATTGCAGGTCTTTAAACATCTAATCTTTGAGAGAAGCAGAGCTATGGGTCAGAGACAGGCATTCATTGTGAATAGAAACCAAAGTCTGTCTTGCCTCCACTACATCTCTGTTCCTATAGCTGTCTCTAAGGTAGATTAGATCTAAAAATCCTACAGTTTGATTAAAAGAAGCAATAATAATTTAACAAATTAAACATTTTACTCTTGTCTCTTGTATTAGGTTTCTCAGTTTGGCTGCAGATCTTTTGCACTGCTGTTTGATGATATCGATCACAACATGTGTGCAGCAGACAAAGAAGTTTTCAGTTCTTTTGCTCATGCTCAAGTCTCAATCACAAATGAAATTTATCAATATCTAGGAGAACCAGACACATTCCTTTTCTGTCCTACAGGTAAAACAAGCAGAATAGTTTCATTCAGCCTTAAAGGAGGGGGAGTGTTATCTTACTGTTTGAAAACCTGGCTTAACATTTAATAACTGCCTTAAGGAGTATTTTGGGGTTGATTGGAGAAATTGATTTACAAAGAAAAGTTTGATTATTCAGATGTATGCAAAGATTTTTCCAAATTTATAAATCTCTGAAAGGCTCAGTGCCAAGCAAATAAGGCAACTTGATAGAACAGTTCAAGAAGTTTGAACTGACAATTAGGCTAATGGAAAATTTATTTTTTCCTAACTTGAACTGAAGTCTTTGCTTCTTGAATTAGCAGGTTGTTAGTTTCTAAGAATTTTTTAAAGTAGAGGTAGTCTGTGCTTATGACTGTCACTGGTTCCTATTTTTAATAAGACTGCTCACTTCACTAGTCACTGAGTTGGTTTTTTTAATCAAAAATTATTTTTAGTTTATTCTCTTACACTGTAGGATTGTGGTTCTGTTGCAGACCTTAACTTTAGAGACATATGTTCCAGTGTTACAATTTTTAGGTATTTGCACTTTGTAATGAGTAATGAGTCTTTTCTCATTCTCTTGGATACTGTCTGCTGTAACTGGCGTTGTACTTATGGACTTGATTAATTTTTTCCTAATTTTGACATTTGAGCAATTTAAAATAATTCTCTACCATTTGTTTCTGATACTTATGCTGAATGTCGTTCATAATATTATTTTTATTTATACTTTAGGCTTTTGGGCCTTACTTGATTAATTTTATAACTGTTTTTCATTTCCAAGGCTGGTATTCTCTCAATGTGTTTGTGGGACAATTTGGTATGTTGTCACACATGTGCATCCTTCTAATAACAATGACATTCTCTTTTCCTGTGCAGAGTACTGTGGAACTTTCTGTTATCCAAATGTTGCCCAGTCACCGTATTTACGAACTGTAGGAGAAAAACTGCTCCCTGGAATTGAAGTGTTATGGACAGGTAAAGATTGATAGCTTATTTCTTTTATTTTTTTCTTGTTTATTTTACTAAATAGTTATGAGAAAATACTTAACTATCCAACTACTTGGGGGTTGAATCTTCAAGTATATGCAAAGCCCTCTGATCATCCTGTTTCCTGCTTAGGTCCGAAAGTTGTATCCAAAGACATTCCGGTAGAATCCATTGAAGAAGTTTCTAAGATCATCAGGAGAGCCCCAGTTATCTGGGATAACATTCATGCTAATGATTATGATCAAAAGAGGCTTTTTCTTGGGCCTTACAAGGGTCGGTCAACTGAACTCATCCCTCGACTGAAGGGTGTTCTGACCAATCCAAACTGTGAATTTGAAGCCAATTATGTTGCCATTCACACGCTTGCGACCTGGTACAAGTCTAACATGAATGGAGTGAGAAAAGATGTGGTGATGAGTAAGTATGCATAACTGTTTGCTGGATCTATGCTTAACCATATAAATCATACCAATTCTCAATGTTTTTAATGATTTTATGTCTTCCTCACCAACTTTTTCTTCTTATGACCTAGCCTTTTCTGTTCATAAGTAAATGGCAGTTGCCTGAAAGATAATGATCTTGCTTTACTGACTTCCTGGGGCATATCTGTAGCACATGGTATCAAAGAATTTCTTAGTCTGGAGAGGTTTCTGTGGTTATGTAATTAACACTCTTGGAACGCAAGTTTAATGCCCAAGTTTAAAATGTCTCCATGGATATGATTTCAATGGAATAGAAGCAGTTCAGATCAGAAGACACCCTGAATGCCAGGATGTCTGGTTTCTCTGTTGATATTGGTGGTGACCATAATTTTAGTTTTTTTTCTAATTAGAATCTAGTAACTTGTTCTTTTTGTCAAGTAAGCCCCTTTGTTACTGAATGCCTTGTCTGACATCTATTTTTGCTATTTTAAATTAAACTGACTTGATAACTTTTAAAATTTGTCTCTAGCTGATACTGAAGACAGCACAGTTTCGATCCAGATTAAATTGGAAAATGAGGGGAGTGATGAAGATATTGAAACAGATGTTCTCTACAGCCCGCAAATGGCCCTGAAGTTGGCCTTAACGGAATGGTTGCAGGAATTTGGAGTACCTCAGCAATACAGCAGTGAGTATGATTTGGTATCATTCTGGGGCTGGTAGAAAAATGGTGTGAGTTGTTCAGTATTTGTGTTTAGATTCAAGATATTTTACAGATCCTGGCAATTCATACACTTCGGCTGGAAATATTTTCTGCCTTAGTAATTGGGGAAACTTAATTAAAAAGTAAGAAAGCTTGATGTTCTGCAGTGTGCTTGTAATGTTCTGACTGATCAACAGAAGCAATCTTGATGTGTTATCTTTTGGCGTTTCTGATAGAAGGCAGGAAAGGGTCTGGATCTTGCTAGTCCCAGTTCTTACTAGGCTTCAGTGGAACCTGAGAAAATAGGAAGTACAGTGGGGATTTTTTTTTCGAGTTGATGTTAGATTGTTGTAAAAACTAGTTCTGGTCCTGAAGACTCCGTGTTCTTCCAGTTGTTTTAAGATAGTTTTACTTTCCTGAGTTTGTCTGCATAAATCAGCTGAGTTCCTTCCAGCACTCTACACCTTTTTTGTACCAATGGGGGCTTGGGATATATATTGAGTCTAATGACCTTGGTCAGGGAGGGTGAGTTAGTTAGAGTTGCTGATTTGAATGTTAGTTGGCAGATATTGAAAACTAAACTTGTTCCTTCTTATTCTCAGGTAGGCAAGTGGCCCACAGTGGTGCTAAAACTTCTGTAGGGGATGTCGGGCCACTGGTGGCACCATCCTCTTTAAATGCAGCAACAGTGGTTACCACGGTGTACCAGGAGCCCATCATGAGCCAGGGTGCGGCGCTGAGCAGTGACTCACCGGCCTTGGCCAAGGAGGAGGAGAAGAAGCAATCTGATGAGGAACCAATGGACATGGTCGTGGAAAAACAAGATGATGCAGACAAGAATGCAAACCAGATACTGACAGATATTGCCGAAGCGAAGATGGCAGAGGAGCTGAAGCCAATGGATACAGATAAGGAGAGTATAGTTGAGTCAAAGTCTCCAGAGATGTCTATGCAGGAGGACTCTGGTAGTGACATTGCACCTATGCAGACTGATGAGCAAATTAACAAAGAACATTTTGTGCCTGGGCCGAATGAAAAGCCTCTTTACACAGTAGAACCAGTGACTTTAGAGGACTTACAGCTTCTTGCTGACTTGTTTTACCTTCCTTATGAACATGGACCCAAAGGTGCACAGATGCTGAGGGAATTCCAGTGGCTTAGAGCAAATAGCAGTGTTGTCAGCGTAAATTGCAAAGGAAAGGATGCTGAAAAGGTGAGTGCAAATCTTGTTTCTCTCCTTTTGTGTCAAAATCCCAAGCAATTTTATCTGTTGTCTGTAATAGAGACTGGTGTTCTGCTTAGTAGAACCTGAAGGGTAGTGTATAATGAACCACAGGTCACAGTAATTTTCATTCCTCCAGTGGAATCTACTGTTTTAAGCCCTGTAGTGCCACATAGCTATGAAGGCAGTCTAGTATCTGCGTTTGACCAGTGTTCCCTGTACTGGCCTCACTTCTAACAGCCATAGAGACTGTGAGTCATGTGTGGTGTGGTAGTCCGTCCTGGTAAAATGAAGTAGTGAATTGTATAGTCTTCTTCTGTATTTAGAGTACCTCTCCCCTCTAGGGGCCTGTGTTTGATCTTGTGGATCTTTTTCATAGATAGAAGAATGGCGTAGCCGAGCAGCCAAGTTTGAAGAGATGTGCAGCTTGGTGATGGGCATGTTCACTCGCCTCTCCAATTGTGCCAACAGGACAATCCTTTATGACATGTACTCCTACGTCTGGGATATCAAGAGTATTATGTCAATGGTGAAATCTTTTGTGCAGTGGTTAGGTAGGTGCATTGGGAGCCATTATAATCCCAGATAGCTTATTTTTTATGTGTGTTTTTAATTAGCCCACGGGGAAAACTGAAGTATTAGGTGAATGTGTTTTCTTGGACAGGGGGTCTAGTTTGACCCTGTTTTAAAGGTTTTCCTGTCTTGCTATTTGAAGCAATGCTTGCAGTGAGTTTGCTTTGCTATTAAAAGTGAAGTCTGCTGGATGCTTAAGATTGGAGACCTTGATTTTCTTCTTGGGCTAATAATGAAACTTGAAACTCATCTGAACACGTAAGTGTTGACTTTAACTTACTCTTGACTGAATGCACACTGGACTATGCCATGTAACTCCCTGGATGCCCCACTCTATGATTGGAAATGACACTACGAAATGTGATCACATCAGCCATCTGCTGTTTGCTCTGTCTTGATAACATTATTGCTGTCTTCAACAGACCTTTCAATGGGCCTGGCCATGAGGAAGGTGATCCTCCCAGCCCCTGTGCGCATGCGAGCTTTAGCATAAGGCTATTCTGGTGCAAAATAATTTCCTTTAAACGCTTTCCAAATTGCTGATTTTTAAAAAATTTTTTAATCTATATTTTAGTTTTTGGTAATGGGTGGAAATTGTGGAGCTCTCTGGACAAATTTAGTCTGAGACTTAAAATTATCTTGAAACAGTTTTTTTGTTGGCTTTTTTTTTTTTTTAATGTGTGGCATTTTCCTCTTTGTTTTGTTTTGTTGGTTTTTTTCCTGAAAGATTTTTGGGAGATCCTAAGTTGGCAGATAGCACCAGCATGGCCTGGGTAATTCTAGTCACCTCATTTCACTTTCAGGTTTCAATCCAACTGTAAGGAATATGCTGTGGAGTTGCTTGACGTACACAGCAGACAGCAAAGCTGATGGTCTCAAGTCACACTTTCTGTAGCTGTCACAAACCTCACAGTGGCTAACCATTACACAACCTTGGTCTAATCCTAGTGTTTGGATTGTCTTTAAATTATATTCTTAAATACTGACAGATTTAAGCAGGGGCAGAGAAGACCTGTTAAATCATCAACTTGGTCTGTGCCCAACAAATTCCTGTGTTTTGTGCTTATTAAATATCTGATCCCTAAACTCATAGTTGATAAAGAAGAGAGCTTTTAAGACTGCCTTCTGCAAAGCACAGAGAAGAAAACCTAGTGGGGGAGGAAAACTCAGCAGCATTCTAGTATGTTAACATTTCTCTAACAACTTCATGCTGTTTTAAAAGACTTAGTTTGTGCATTTTTAAGTGTAACATGTCTCCTCCAACTTCTCTATCCTTGCTGTATGTTGACCTTTAGCTAGACAGAATGCTCTCTTCTTGATAACTTAATCTACTTATAGCTCTAGGCCAAAGCTCTATAAAGGGAACAGTGGTTCTTGTAGTCTTTGAAAACATCAAGGGCCCAATGCAGACTGCATTTCAGAATTATCAGACTATGTACTTAATTCAGCTGTTTTCAGTGTCCCTGTAAAGTTGGGTTTGAGTCTCCAAGTGCATCAAATATTTGGAGTAGTTCACAGTAGAAGCCAACTCAGTAAACACCAGCTCTGTTAACTTTGGCACTGTTCTGTTCCAGTACTCACCCTGGTATTAGATAGTTGAAAAATTAAGGGTTTTTCACATGTACAGTTTAATACTCTTATGCTAACAGTGCTTATGTAAAAGCCATTTTTGTCTTCAGCTTGTGTTTTATCACTAGTGTATATACAGAGTAAAGGTCTTTGATAAAATACCTCATTCTATAAAGTCAATTACATTATAAATCCAAACAAGTTAGTTTTCACACTGGTGTGCTCGATGGTCCACTGGATGTTCACTTTCTTCACCTCTCCTCCCAAGTCCAGCTAGCATTCAGTCCCTTAAATTAGTGTGGCTGTACAGTACTATGGATTACTAATGACTTCTATTGTCTTCTTCCCCATTGTGTACAGATGGGAGAATCCTCAGCACAAGTTTCTACTGCTATTGGATGGACAGCGCCAGATGTTCACAGCGCGTCGTCATTAATTAATTAAAATGGAAAGGTTTTGTCTGTGAGGCAGCTCAGATAGATTAGATGTACAACAGGCATGAACTGAAGTCACATTTGCGCAGCGACTAAGGCATTAACTATGTTTTTCATTTATACAGCTCTTCATTCACACAGCTCTTTACTGTAATAATTGGAAGTGCTAGTTAAGTTGTAGTCTCAAAGGACAGACAGATACTGTCTTCCAAGTTATTGACTAAATCACATTGGGAAGGATATCTTCTTACGTGAGAATTCTAAAATACAAGAGTAAACGATATTTGAGTTCTGGTGTTTGGATTGTTTCTGAAATTTACCATACTTAGGGTAGTTTGTATTTAACCTATATTCCTAAACTCGCATAAATGTCAAACTTGGCACACTTTGGGACTCTCTGACTAGCACAACATACTTGTCTGTACTGATCTGAGACTGTTACTTGAACAGGAGGTAGATTGCTGTCCACAAAAGGAAGAGTATTTGCGCTGCTCCTCTTGTCAGAAAACTAGGCAGGTAATTGAGATCTCCACTCCAGATACCACTTGACTTTTTTTTCCTCTCCAGAGCTGTCATTTATGTTAATTGGTGAAGGCTGCAGTGCCTTGCTGGCAGAACAGTGTTAAAAATCAAACAGCCAATGGGAGCTTCTTTTCTAAAGCAAGTGCAAGCTAAAGCTAAGCGCTGCAGTGGGCATGCTGCTGCTGGTTGAGCAGCAGAGTCCCTGGTGCATCCAGTATGCTTATGGAAATAAAAATCAAGATACAAAAAGTGAAGCTAGTAGCGGCCACCAAGGTGTATTAGTTAAATTGTGAGTTAATTCCAGTTAACACTACTTAGCTTTTTAATGTGCCAACAGTATTGTGAAGGTGTGGCCTGGATTATGTAAATCTGTGTAGTCTCTTGCAAGAATGCTGTTTTATACAGCTGTCCTGGCTGCCTGATGTGTTCCAGACTGTTTACATATATTGCTAGTCCTAGTTTTCTGACAAGATTAGAAACAATCAGTACTAAAATGTGACTTCAGAAAGGTCCATTTTTTTTTTCAGGGGCTGTGATAATGGCATTTGTTTGATCTAAAATTTATGGTAGTAAATTGAGCCACATAGCTTCCAAGATGTCAGATTTTCATAGATTAAATTAATGTTTCTGACACAAACACCCAAAAAAAAGTGTACAAAATGTGTAGGAAGTCTACATAGTTCTGCATGCCACCATTCTTGTGCCTTCTGGTCTAGAATGAAGTGTGTCGCTGAATTGTCTCACCTGTCTGTTACAGGTAATCAAAAATTTGAAATACTGCAGTTAGTGCGCAAGCACAAAAGCTTTATAAATGATACATTATTACAGCCCCTTCCCTTCCCCAAGCCCTGGATTCTAGCTCAGTTAGAGAGCTTTTTCCACAAGTGTATGTTAGCTTTTTGGACATGTAAGACACCCAGGAAATCCCCCTTCTCGTAACATTCTCCGCTTGGATCTGATCTCAACAGGGTGTCGTAGTCAATCTTCAGCACAGTTCTTAAGTGGAGACCAAGAACCCTGGGCCTTTAGAGGTGGTCTAGCAGGAGAGTTCCAGGTATCAATATGACTTCACAACTGAATGACATTTTCTTTGTTTTATGAGAAACCTTTTGTTGCACATCAGAGGTCTGGAAGGATTGGTCTGCCGAAGGCTTTCTGGTCCAAAGCCCATTAGCCTTACAGCTTGGTTTAAAATAATTTTCCTCCCCTTTCTACAGTAATTTCTCAAGGAGATGCTGCCTGTCCCACGCGCATGCGAAGCGCAGCGGCTTTAGTTGTACATTTCACATTGTTTCTTTGCAGGTCGCACAGCATTTTTACCTGCGCCCGCAATTGCACAATGCGCGCATGCTTGTCTGCCGATGGGAATTCCATGAGCAAAAGGGATTGTCGTCCAAATTTTGGTTCCTCTCAAAATAATGCTGTAATGTGCTTTATTGCGAGGAATTCAATTGGCAAATGTTCCTAAATCGCTGTTTGTACCATGTGCAGATTTGTTCATGGATTTTTCAGGCGCTATACTTTTCCCCCCTCACAGGTGCTCTGCGCGCAGCAAATTGAATCAGCGCATTGCTTTTGGGATAAAGCGTCTCCTCTGACCAGTTAACCCTCTTCAGACCAAACCTTTCCTCCTGACATTCTGTGTTCTTAGACAGTGTAGATATGATTGGTAAAAAGTTTTTAAAGCAGTTAAGATTAACAGACTCTTAATGTGCTGTTTCAATTGCATATTTTAGAACACCAATTGGATATTTTCTATTCAAATAAGGTCTTTGCATTTGTAAAGCATACCAACCCCACCTTCGTTTGGGGTAGCAAGTAGCAAATGTTATTTTGGGAGTCTGCAGTGCACACCCAAGAGTGATGGGTTTTGTTGTTCATGCAGTTATATTAAATATTTTGTTTTCACAGCGTTTGCTGCCTATTGATGGGGCAAATGACCTCTTTTTTCAACCACCTCCATTAACACCCACTTCCAAAGTGTACACTATACGACCCTACTTCCCTAAAGATGAGGTAACTGCTTTTGATACTTGTCAATTTGCTGTTAGCGATGCACTTTCTTTCATGGCAACAGTGATTACTGCTCAGTCCCCTCTTCCCTAATGAAGCAGGTGTCCTGATATCTTGCACAAGGCATAAATGCCAGCTCACAGGGGAGCTGAGGTTAAGTGATACGCCTCTGGTTCAGCAGCGTGCTGTGCAACAGTATGTGTACACCCACAGCTTGATTCCCAGCCTCCCACTCCCTCACCCTTTTAAATCTGTGAGTGCCTTCCTTATTTATGAAAGATAAGGTAAATTTGTTCAGCTGGTAGAAGAATTCTTGCAGCAGGGAGACATCCAGTGAATTAACCTTAGAGGGTGGGTGTGTGTGCCTGTTTCAGTCAGTGGTTATTGTGGTACCTGCTGGTATTTGCAGAGCTGTATAGGCAGAACATTGATACTGCGTCTCAAAATGGAGCTGAAAAATGTGATCATGGTTCAGCCATTCATATAATTTTAGTTACAGTTGGAAGCTTTTTGGTCTGATTTTGAAAGAATGTTGTCAAATCTGCACTGGAGTGTTTGATACTTTAAAATCAGGAAAATTTCATTAGTCATTTTTGATTAGTGCTTTTTACCTTTTCTGTTTTCTGAATGGATCTGTAGTGTAGTTTCCTTCCTATTAGCTTGGCATGGAGAATACTTGAAGTATTAGCCAATATTAATTAACTCTATGGATGCAGTTTAAACAATGTAGGGATTAATGCAGCTTGAAATCTTGTTTTGGTAGGTACACTGAGATGAAAGAGGAGTTTCTAGGTTGAGTTTGCAGTATTTCAAACGAGTCAGCTTCGAAGCCAGTCAGACATACAAGGCTGACACATGAAGTCTCCTTTTCCTGCCAGTTCTAGGCCAGCTCTTTCCTGTGCTGTTCCCACGAGCAGTAAAGCAGCCTCTTCCAAACCTTCATGCAGGACTTGATCTAAGCTGACTTGTTCTTTTGTAGAAAATTGAATTGATATTTCTAAACCACCTTAGCAATTAGAGGTGCAGCTAAGCATACAGTCATAAACAGTATTTCTTCTGAGGAGTTACCCTTTAATTAATGGAAGAAAGTGTCAAATGCAAAGCATTTTTGTTAAAAAAAAGTTGAAGTTTCTTATTTAAGATGTGGCTAATACAAATTTGCTCTTTTAAAGAGATCCAGGTGAAAGCCTTTTAACATGCATGATGTATCTGTCCTTTGCAGAGGTTGAGTTGCTGTACTCGAACATCAGAGGTTTTGTAAAGGCACTTTGTAGCAATGGTGGTCGTCTTCACTGAGAGTTTAGTATCTAACCCTCAGAATTAATCTTGTGCTGTTACAATAGCAAGAGGTTGCCCTCCAGGCTTTCCTTCCCAGCCCTTCAACTTAACTGCAATGTTTTTGAAGGCAACTTTGAGTTACTTTCAGGGAAGAGGTGGAGGAAACACCATCCTTTTACATAGATGGATACTTTTGATTTCTGGCGACTCAGTGCCTGTCAGTAGTAGGTTACAGTGCAGCTGTTAATGACATACTCTCTTTTGAATTGACTGCTAAGTTGAAATAATCTCTTTTCTCCTCTTAGGCATCTGTATATAAGATCTGCAGAGAAATGTATGCTGATGGAGCTGATCAACCCTTCCATAGTTTACCAGATTTAATTGGAGACAAGTATGTATTAGGAACAAGTGTCCTGCAGAGGTGGTTCTGAAGGATGAAGTCCTGATAGTGTATTTGATTTGAATTTTTAGAATTGTGTGTGGGAAGAATACAAAGAATATTTGAAGTAGATAAAATAATTTACTCTCAGGAAATTGGGGTTTTGGTTTCTTAAAGAGACTGTTGACAGTTATGTCTCAGTTCATGTGCTGGTTGCCTGTTGTGAGCTGTTAGAAAATAAATTTAGCTGAAACCTCTGTATTAAGAAAGGTGTGCATCACAGTATCTTATTTAAGATTTTGTGAAAGTATATCATGAGAGTGCCCAGAGTCTGTAGTTACCCTCTGGTATTTTTTCTGACCTTCTGTAGTTCTTAGAATAGAATTGACAGGATTTTGACGTGCAGTCTCCCAGCCAAGTGCCTCAGGATTTTTCTCAAGTACATGAAGAAACTTTTAAAAAGGATAAGCAATAATAGATGAGGTCTTAAAAAACCGGGGTATTAAAAATGAGCTGTAAAACTGTAAAATGAGCTACTTTGAGTAGATTTTCTTTTTTTGTCTCAGGTGTTTAATTTAGATGGAGTTTTATAGAGAGTCTGTTCTGAGTGACAGGAAGGCAGTTAAGAAAGGATATGTAACTGGTATCAAACAATACCCAAAGGCAATTATGAAAGCAAGGAAATAATGGTAGCAGAACAACTAAGAGCAAAAGCTGAAGAGTAGTATGTATGGAATTAAACAGTGGAATCCTGGGGTGCAGATGTTGCTTATAGCTGAGTTTTGACAGCTGATCAGTCAGTTAGTGCTTTGTTGAAACTAATTCTGACTGGAGGACTCACTTCTTTGGTTGACTCTGAAGTCTCTTCTGTGCAACCTGAAGGACATACTTGGTCAAACAGACCTTCTTTTGACTGAATTTGCACTTTTTTTTCTGCAGGTTAGTTGGAGGTCTGCTCACCCTCAGCTTGGATTACTGCTTTGTCTTAGAAGATGAGGATGGCATATGTGGCTATGCTTTGGGAACTGTTGATGTAACTCCGTTCATTAAGAAATGCAAAATGTCTTGGATCCCTTTCATGCAAGAAAAATATACTAAACCAAATAGTGACAAGGAGCTGTCTGAGGCAGAGGTTGGTATAACCTGTGAGATCAGAACTGTATGCTGGAGTCTTTCCAAAGCGGGTCTTTGTTTTTTTGAGCTCACATGAAATTCAGTTTTTTCACCTTTCTGAAGACTTTGAGCCTGTATTAAAGCATCTGATGTATCAGAAGGAGACAATAAAATTATTCATTGCCAGTCAGATACAGCTATGTGCTGTAACACACCCATGGGGTGTACTTTGGTAGTAATCCATGCAGTAAACATAAAGCACCTTCATCTAGAGAAAATTACATTTTGAAAATAAAGTATTGCTCCTGCTCTGTTCTACTGCAAAATGCAGTATTAGTTTCCCCATGCTGCAAGTAGAGCACTGAAAGTCTTACCAGTTTAAGTATGGAAAACAATTTGAAGAGCACTTGGTTTTGGTGTGAACATCTGTGAGCTGTTTGTGGAGTGTGACAGCTGTAAATGGTGCAAGGCAGCCTAAAACTGCCCATTAAAAGGGCAGAGAAACAAAGAAGAGTATCTGTGTGCAAACTGTTGGTTATGTGTTGGCTTACATTTTCTTTCACTTGAAGTATGGGTCACTGAGAAGGAGCTTTGTAGGCCTCCGTCTGAGAAGCTTTTCTAGTCAATCTTTTTGTCTAGAGTACAGACAGCAGTTCAGCAGATGAGGAACTAAGTGGCCATCAGAGGAGTAGCTGAAAAGCCTGCTGGTTTGGAGGTACACTCCATGTGCAAAGCAGTCTCCCCTGATAAAATGAATGAAAATGAAAAGCTGGATAATTATTAAATACCTGTTTCTAATATTCTTTTCAGAAAATAATGCTAAGCTTCCATGAAGAACAAGAAGTATTGCCAGAATCATTCCTTGCTAACTTCCCATCTTTGATAAAGATTGATATCCACAAAAAAGTGACAGATCCAAGTGTGGCCAAAAGTATGATGGCCTGCCTGCTCTCTTCTCTAAAGGCTAATGGTAAGTTTCTTGCACTTAGAATTCCTTGTTTTCTAAGTACATGTCTTTTCTAGGGTGCAAGGCAAACTTGGGAAGATTTGGGTAAATAATTACAAAAGCTTTTGAATAGCTAACTTCTGCTGCTGCCTTGAAAAAGGGAGCTTTTCATTTTAGCCATTTATCCTGTAAATTAGAAGATAGGCAGAACTGAGGGAGCAATTTGGCACTGAGAGCACACATCTTTACGTCTTGAACACTGCACAAAAGTCTGTATTTTTCCTGCTGGCATTGCTAATGATGCTTTTTTTTAAGTTTGGCTGTGTACACTGGTGGGTAATTACCAAACCTTCAGTATGGGAAGTGCTTGGCTGCCTGCCCTGACTGTGCACCTCACACTCACGCTTCCTTTGTGCCACTTGGAGCCCTCTTGCAATGCTGTTTTTGGAGCCAACATCAGATATTTTTGTGGGCAGTGAAAGGTGTGCAGAGGGTTTGTTCAGACTGATGGATGCCTGCAGTGTGTAGTCCTGTTAGGGGATGGTCAGCTGTGCTGCCATAAATCTGGACTCTTGGGCACTATGCTCCATGTGGAATTGGATCACTGATTTACCTCATGAAATTGGTGGGAACTCTAGTAATATTTTATGTCTGTGCTTTTTATGGTAACTTTTCTCCTACAGTATTTTGTTTCTTTTCTTTCTTCTTCAGGCTCCCGTGGGGCTTTTTGTGAAGTGAGACCAGATGATAAAAGAATCTTGGAATTTTACAGCAAGCTGGGTTGTTTTGAAATTGCTAAAATGGAAGGATTTCCAAAGGATGTTGTTATCCTTGGAAGAAGCCTTTGAAGTGCTTGACAGTGAACTGTTCCAGTACTGTAGACCCTTAACAGCTGGGCAGGTAGTGGTGGGGATCTTCATATGGTCTAACTGCACAAAGCCAGCAATAAGCCAGCTTGGTAAAAGGGGCTATGCGAAAATCACCCATCACACATTCAGACTGTAATTTGTTGGAAGGGGATAATGCTGCTGAAAACATTGTTAAACAAAGAGAAACCCTGTCCTCTCCTAGTCCTGTGTGAAGTGCCAAGGAATCTTGCATGGGCTATAGCTTCTCAGAGGAATCCCTCTCAGTTGGTGCTGTGGTTGACGACAGTTCTCTACGTTCAAGTGTCAACAGAAAATTGGTCTCTGGCAGAATGCCTATAAAGATTCAGGTTTTTTCTCTGTCACAGAGCAGGATTTGCAATTGGAAGTTGCAGAAATGGGAGGGGTTGCTTGTGTCAATCAGCATTTTTAAAGATAAGTACAGTTCTATTTTTTACTACCTTTATGCTTGTTGATAAAGCAATGACCCGTTGTCACTTCTAATGACCATTGGTTCAAGCTTTGTGTTTTGTTAGGGACAAATGTGCAGTGGTCTGTGGCAGAAGTCATTCAATGACAAACTTGTAAATCTCAGTGTATATAAACTTAGCTGTATGCTGACTAACTTTTTGTTTACTGGTTTTTGTAACTTTTTCTTTTGAAAAGTGAAATGGTATAGGTCCAAGATGGCACTTTTGAAAAACCTGAAACCACAATCGAGAACAAGTCTGTCCTCAGCACTGACCTTTCTTACTGTGCCTCATATCCAGGGCTAGGTACTGACCATCTTGGGAAAGGGGAGCAGATCCCAACTGACCCTTCCTTCAGATAGCAGTTTGTCACTGCTTGGGGGTATCATTCTCCTGGGACTGAAACAGCAATTCACAGGATGCTTTGCTGAACCCATTAATTTTGGTAATGTTCACATGGGATTATGGATGAAAGATGGTGAGAGGGAGAAAGAGCTGGCCCACAGCTGGGATTTGTCCTTGGAAGAGTCACCATGTTTCAAAGCCTGTTCGTACTAGTTTGATTAAATCAGGGTCTTCAAGTCCTGCACATTTGTATCAAATAACTTTTCTATAAGAAATGCCACAATAAGCACATTTTTACACATTATTTAAATGGTTATCTACTTTTAAATGTTCCAAGAGTTTAATGTTTTTACCCAGGATGGACATGCTTGGTGATGGGATGGAACTGGCATTGTATGGGACCTGGTAGTCAGGTAGTTGGATCATTTAATGGAACTGATATTTTACAGTAGTCCCAGTGTCCCAGACAGGTGATTGGACAATGGTATGCACTTTGCAGTACTTTGTTTCTTCCACCTGCTGCCATAAGCTGTCTATATCTTATGTTTAAATTTTCCTGGGGTTTTTTTCAGTGGTGCACAAAGGAAGCTTGGTTGCTCTTACAAGCCTCCAGCTGCACAGAAGTTGATTTGCAACCTGTAATGAATGGCATTAAGATTGCAGTAATGCTCTCTGCAACCTGTAAGGAGATGCTGTGTTTGGCCTTCTGGTGCAGTCATGTGCAAGATGTTCCTTTTTTTTTTTTTTTTTTTCCAGAATGTGAATGATTTTTGATGCGGTAGCGAAGTATTTAAGTTGAAACAAGTTCATTTCATTTTTAGAGAGAGGTGTGGGGTTGTGCTGTGGGATTTCATTAAGTCCAAGCTGAATGCCACTAGTTTTTATACAGCTTTGAGTGCATGTTGAGTAGCTGATACCTTGATTTACCAGGTGGGAGAGTTTTGTTTCTTCATGGATACCAGACTCGACTTACTTCATCTGGATGCATAACATTACAGCATAGGATGCTTGTGGCCTTATTTCTTGGCTTTTAAGGAGTTGCCACATTTTCTCTTCCTATGAATTTGTTATTATTATAGAAGTTAATTGTCTAAGCCTATGGAATGTCAGGCCAATACCATCATTCTAGGATTGTAAAGTGATATGTTGACATATCTTTCATGGTTATGAATTTTCATTAAGGTTGGAATGCCACTTTCATTAATCTGTTTTAGATCAACAGTATCTGTAGCAGAAAAAGACCTGTAAAACTGTATTTGAAGACCATGCGAGAAATAGAATAAAAATTGAGAAGTGAATGTAAATAAATGTGTATTTTGTGTATGAGCTGGTCCAGAACCAGAAGTGGTTCAGCAATGTACATTACATCACACTGTAAGTGTTTGATGCCCTTGGGATCAGCTGTCAGAGACTTGTGTCTGGTTTTGGTGTTGGCAGCTGTACATCCACAGAATTTAACTTGGGAAGATAAATACTGAGATACCTAAAGCAAGTAGCTTCCTGCTTAGAGTGACAGCTAATAAGCAAAGGGATGGGCAGGGGTATGAAAAGCAGCTTTTTCCTACAGTCACTTCACAAGAGTTTGTCTGCCTGCTGCACGAGTGCACTCACTGGTGGTGTGGTTCAGAAGCTGTGCAGGGTGGAGAATAGGATAACACACAAACCAAGAAGGGAAGTTATAAGGTGAAAACTTTTCTTCTAGCCCAGTAAATGTTCTCTGTTAAAATGAGTAATGTGTTGCACATTGGTGACTGTTTTCTTAAAGCCTATTTTATGAGGTTGTGACAGACTTGGCTCTGTACAACACATCTTGGCCTGGGAAAAGAGATTGGGCTCTGATGTTGCACCAGACTCTTTTGCTTTAAGGGAGCATAATGCAGCAATGGATGCTCCTGCCTCCATTGCTCCAGGGTGGTGGCTGCAGACGGGTCAGGTAGGGTCAGCTGCTGAGAAGCACATGGGTGTGCTTGTGTAACCATTGCTGCACGAGCACTTGCTTCTTTCTGGGACCTGGTTCAGCTTTTCAAACCTCTTCAGTCAGATTTTCCTTGAACCTACTCCAGCTCAAGCAAAGTGAGTGGCTGGCTAGCAGAGGTCTCTGCGGTAGGAGCAGAGCCAGGTTTGTCCCCAGAATGCAGTGTGAGCTCGTTGTTATTGGGGTTTGTTTTAATTTGCCTGCTTCTCTGCAGCACAAGTAGATTGCTTCCCTTTCTTCTTTGAAAGGCTGGTCCAGCCCT
Source organism: Ploceus nigricollis (assembly GCA_013399945.1). NCBI lineage: Eukaryota > Metazoa > Chordata > Aves > Passeriformes > Ploceidae > Ploceus > Ploceus nigricollis. Next base: position 550,379 of record VXBC01006750.1, read on the forward strand.
CTCCTCCTTACCATAGATTTTGAAGTAGGATGTTGCCTTCTGTGCTCAAACGCTCCTGTGCCGCAGTCCCCAGTGTCAGGTCACGCTGCTCTTGCCCATGCTTAAAGGGATAGAGATGAACAGGTCCCTCCCGATGTGGTCCTCCCTTCATCCTTGTCACCCTCCTGTCCCCCCGGTAGCCCTCTTTATGCCCTCAGCCTCCTGGCTCTGTATGTGCCCTGTGCCTCCTCCCCAGTGCTGGGGCGGCTGCTGCCGTGGGCCGGGATAGTGCCCAGGGAGAAAGGCGATAGGTGAGCAGTCGGTAGTAAGGGCCATTTTTCTGGTGTGGCGTTTCCACAGCTGGCGGTGGGGTCCGTAAATGCTGAAGGCCCAGGATGGCCCGGAAATATCCGAATTAGGGTATCCGGCGGGGCGCTGCCGCAGGACCCTTTGGTTCGGTCCCCGGGGGCGGGCGCGGGGCGGGGCGGCTCGGCTCGGCTCGGCTCGGCTTGGCTCGGCACTGCACGGCCCGCCCCGCTCCNATGTGCCGTGGGGGAAGGAGAGTGTGGAGAGACACGTGTATGACCGGGCCTGGGAGGCACCGGGCACATGCTGGGGGTCCTGGGGCGGTTTGGGGGGAGCCGCGTGGGGGCTTGGTGTTCTGGCGGCTTTATTGGACTGGGATTAATGGGGCGGTGGGTTGGCAGCCCCGGCTCTCCCGGCCTCTCCCGCTCCTCCGGTTAATCCCCCGCGCTCCCACGTCAGCGTTTCGTGGGCGCCTGTCGCAGGGCGGTGGGGCCGTGTCCCTCCTCTCTGGGAGGGGTTTCGGCCGGGCCGTTGAAGCCCGGCCACACGTGGCCCTGCGCTGCTCACAAACGCGCTGGGGAAGAGCGGAGTTACAGCTCCCCAGGCCTTTTAGGCACCTGGGGTTTGGTCCTCCCCGCGGTAAATTCAGTATATAAGCATGGGAAGAAAGCAGTCCTGCGCCGGGCTGCGCTCGTGGAGGCTGATTCCTCTCCCTTGGAAATGCCGGCACTGGTATGCAGAGCTCAGCTCTGTGTTTTTCCGATCAGCCTCACATTGGTGAATCATCCTGCAATAAGTAAACGCACCCAGGGCAGTTTAGTCCCTCCCTTTGGTCGGCTGAATCCTGATCCTAAGAGCTAAGGACGTAGTTATGTATCTCCCTTGTTTTTGTAACTGTCTGAAGAAGTATGTAACAAAATAAGTCTCAAAACTCTCGAGGGACTCCAGCTCCCTGCAGCTTGGCCTGACATCCTCCCCTTGGGTTGTGCCTCATCATTCAGGTCTGACACTCTGTGCCTGTCTCTGCTTCCAGACTCCCATCCAAGAAAGCGTTGTACTGGCAATGGCATGAGCAGAGTCACTGTTTTGTCTGCTCCCTCCTGTTTCCCACAGTGGTGTGCTCTGACTGTTCTGCTCTCTGGAGGGGAAGAACCTTGCCCTGCCAGTGCTTGGGAACCTTGGGTGCCCATGGGCATTGCTTCATGGCAGCCTGCTTTGGGGACACCAGGTTTTGTTCCTGCATGGTGCAGAGGCGGGTGTGTAGTTTTCTGGGACCCTGGAGCCCAGGGTGCCCTGGTCTCACATGAGAAAATAAAGAGTTNGTCCTCTTCGGTGAGCGGCGCCGGGCCAGGGGAGCGGGGACACGGGCCAGGGGGAGGGAGAGGCGCGTGGGGACTCAGAGATGAATTAGGGAGGTGACACACGAGGGGGCGGTGTGGGGACGGGAGAGATGTAGGAAGATAAGAGAGAACTGGGGGGGGT
>VXBC01006750.1:556079-567719 GCA_013399945.1 Ploceus nigricollis
TTTTTTTTTTAATGCTGTTTTCACTCTTTGGGGAGCAGGGGCTGCTCCCAGCACTGACGTGTCTCCTTTCACACAGCCCTGGGAGGGTGATCCCAAAACTGGATGGATGCTGCTGGTATATCCCCTCTCCCTGATCCCTGTTCTGGGAGTTGGGGATGGAGGGGGGGATCTTTACCCTGTGCCTTTTTGCTGTCCTGGACCTCTGCTCTGTGTACTCCCTTTCCCTGGCTGTGAAATACTCAGTCCTGGCACCTTCTCCAGCAGATGGATGTAAAGCCAGTGTGGGACAGGCACTTTCACTGATTCTAATGTGTTTCCTTTTGCTTACTCACAGTTTGGTGGTTTTCATGTACTTGGAAGTGTGAAAGTGGGGCCTATGCTCTGTTCTCAACTGCACTTATGGTGGGAGCTCACAGCCTCTCTGATTTGGGGGAGGTTCTGGGTCAATCTGCATTGTAAAGCACTGTTCTTACACTCAATAAAGATCTCTCAGGCATCAGGTCTGAAGAAAGATCAGGTCCCTGCTGGCTGGCAGGTTCTTCCCGGGCACGCTTCAGTTGGGCAAGTTTGAGCTGTGACCTTTGCTGAGGAGTTGTGTTCCCTCATGCCTGGGTACCTGGAGGGGGCTTGATCCTTTCTGCACTTCAGCCAGGTGGCATTTCTCACCCGTGGTGGCTGGTTCTGCCCTTAAATGTTTCTCTAGCACTTTCTCTGCAATCAGTCTTGCATTCTTGGCCCATGTGTCAAGGCCTGTCCCAGTCCTCCTTGTCTGAGACACTGGATGTTGTCCCTGAGAAGCACCATGGACTGTTTTGTCATGCTGGCTCTGTTGATGCCCTGGGACAGTGAGTTTCTCAGTAGCCTGGACTCATGTAGGAAATCCAGTGTGGATCCTCAGCTCAGGCTATTTTCTAGATTATGTTTCTCTCCTCTGGAACCTTTGCAGCTCCTTTGCCCCTACCCACTGTTTCCTTCTGGCCCCAAACAGACCTTGCTTAGCTCTCAGAATGAGGCTTCAGAGCCCCTAGCAGCAAAGGGAAAAGGACTGAAGAATTGGCTCTGGGGACATCTTTCTGTGGCATTTCAGTGCTTAAAGGGGGCTTGTAAGAAATATGGGGACAGATGTTTTAGCAGGGCCTGTTGAGGTGGGACAAGGGGTAATAATTTTAAACTAAAAGGGTTTATTTAAATCAAATATAAGCAAGAAGGGCTTTTTACCACCCTTGGGGGTGGTAAAACAATGGCACAGATTGCCCAGAGCAGCGGTAGATGCCCCATCCCCAAAAACATTCAAGATCAGGTTGAACAGGGCTCTGAGCAACCTGATCTAGTTAAAGATGCCCCTGTCCATGGCAGAGGGGTTAGACTAGATGGCCTTTAAAAGTCCCTTCCAGCTCAGAAGATTCCATGACTCCAAGACCGCTGGCATCCCAACTCCGGGGAACGCGACCTCGGCTGCCTGGGGGCACCAGCGGGGAAAGCCGGCTCGGGGGAGCTGAAGCCCCTGTTTCGTGCATGAACCCCGCAGCAGCGCGGGGGGAGGATGCCGGGGGCTGGAGAGGCGGCGGGGGCCAGTGCAGCACCGCCAGGGGGCAGGCGGGCTCTGCGGCCCGCACCGGGCACCGCGACCCGCCGCTCCCAGCCGCTCCCGCTCCGGCCGCCCNCGGCTGGCAGGGGTCCTGTCCCCCGGAGAGGTGCGGTGCCCCCCCGCGCCATCCCGTGTGCCCGGGGCTGGCGCTCGCTGCCCGTGCCCACGGGCGCGGTCGGATCTCTCGGCAAATCCCGTTACCCCGGAAAGTTCCTAAAGTAGCGGGACATTCCTGCAGCTGAGCTGGGTGAAGGGAGGCAGTAGCATCCTCCCTGTGGGGCAGTGGATATTGGAGAGGTGTCGGTGGGCACAGCGCACCAGTGCCCTGTGCTGATGGTACGGGAAAGGATTCCTGGGATTCGGATGGAGCCGTGGCTGGGACAGCGCTAGGACAGTGCCCAGCCCCTGCCAGGGCTGGCACCCCATCACCTTGCAGATTTCCCTGGCTACGTGCACCTGGAAGGGGTCAGGGATAATCTGTCTGCCAGACCTTGACTGTGCTTGTGCTCCGCGGAAATGCAGGGGAACGGGAGCCAGCAGATCATTTTTAACAAGGCGCTCTTGGAAGGGAGGGCTGGGGGAGGCAGCTGCTTCCAAGCCTGATGGGGAGTGATGAGTGGAGGGAATGGGCACTGCTCAGTCCTGGAAGGGTGATACTGTTGCTTCACACAGAGTGGAAGAGGCTGTGTTGGCTAATGAGAAGGAGCATTTGGCCTCTTCAACAATAGAAGATTATTTCAGGCTGCTGGTGTGTGTACTTCAGTGTCTAGGTAGCTGGAACAGAGGCAGGCAGGACTGTTCTGGCAGGGGCAAAGGTGGCACCATGGGGGACATGAGGGTGGTGGCAGGAGGCTTGAGGAGACAAAGCTTGTGCACCCCACTGTTGGACCAGCTCAGCTCAAGATCTTGCCACCAGTGCTGGCTGGTCCCCAGTGCTGCTGTAGGGCAATGCCGTGGGAAGTGGATGCCCCCAGCACAGAGGAAGCAATAGAGGGGCTGGGGCGTGTTGGCACTGCCAAGCCCCTTTCTAAGTGACTTTGGGAGGTTTGCTTCCTGCTCCCCAGCAATGTCACAGCCTTGATGTGCTCAGCTTGGGGAGAGGGAGATAAATGCTGAAATGTCAGGAGGCTGGGAGGGGGGATGCGCTCACACAGCACTTAATGGGGAAGGATGGGATTACAGGGGTCACGCTAGGTGAGCAGCTTCCTTCGTGGAGCTGATGGTATCAAAGCAGGTGCCCCCGGCTGCAAATACCTTGGGCAAACAAACAGGGCTGTCTAAGAGCAGGTGGGCTCGGGCATGGCTGGGCTGGGGGATACTCAGTGGTGGTGGGGGGCAGGAGGCTTTCTGTGCACAGGGAGTGAAGCGTGGGGCTCCTGCTGTGAGGGCTGCCTTGTCTTCCACAGGGTGAGGGGGTAATCGAGTTGTTTTGTTTCTACGTACATACGTGAGCTCCCCATGCGGGAGACACACCTAAGGGTGTGGAGCCCATCACTCTCCCAACAGGGGGTGGAGGTGCCAGTACCTGGGGAACCAAATTATGCCCCAGTCCAGGTGGCTCTAGGATTGCTCTGGGAGTTGACTTGGTCTGAGCACCCCCACTCTCTGCTGCTTCAGGGCTCTGCATGCTGATACAGCTGGTGATGGATCCCTCCCTGCTCTGGCAGCAGTGGGTAACCCTGCCCCATGCAGCAGAGAAATGGAGTTTAATGTGGAGCTCATCATGCATGAGGGTGGCTGTGCATCCATGGTGCCACACACTCCACAGCCCTCCCAAACCAGCCTGCTGCTCCTGGTGAGAGGCTCAGGCTGCTTGCTGCAGGGCCTGGCTCAGGTGCAGCCTTGCTAGGCTGAGGCTTGGCTGCCTCCTTCCGCGGGGTTGCTGGGCCAGGCCAGCAGCTCCCAGAGGATGCTCTGATTTCAGAGGTCAGGTTTGGGTTGCTATTTCAGGGATGGAGGAGCAGGATGGGGAGCTGCTCTGCTGAGCGTGGCCAGGAAGTGGTTTTCCTTTTGATGCCCCAGCGGGTCCTGCCCCGTCAGAGTTCTGGCTGGGTTTCAACTCTTTGTGGCTTAGACCACGGCCCCAGGGCAGCTGAGAAGCACAGCTGTGACTGTGCTGTAGGTGGGGCTGGTCCCCTGCTCCATGAGCTCCCTGTTGCTGGTTCCCACGCCGATCCAGGGTAAAGCTCTTTTTCTCTGAGTCTTGGCTGCCTGGGCTTTGAAGGAAGCGAGGGGGACACCCCAGGAGATGCAGCATTCCATTATCCTGGGATGCAGCAGCTCTGCGAAGTGGGCAGACAGCCATGTGGCACCCTGGTGGCAGCAGGAGCCAGAAAAAGGGCCAGCAGAGCCACCTTTAGCTGGGACTACCCTGGTGGTGGGTGTGATGAGTGTGCTGCTCTCTGAAGTGTTAGCTGACTGTGCCATCCCTGTTCCATCCTGCCGGCAGTGGGCACGGGTGCCTCTGCTATTGCCTCAGGGCGCCAGGGCAGGCCCCGGTAGAGCTGAGCTGAGGACAGATTGCAAACAAGGGAGGCAGCAACAGGATCTGGAAGGGCCAGGCTGCCAGTAATTCCCATCCTCTTCCCATCAACATGCCTTGCAAAGGGAGATGGTGCTGATGCACTGTGTGAGAATGGCCTTCTCTGCTGGAAAAACTGAAGCTCAGGTCTGGTGTCATCTCCTGTATGCTGGTGATCAGACGCATGCTGGGTCCTCCCCAGGCTGCCTCAAGTTTGTTGGGAGCTTGGATGGGTGGTTTTGCACCCACTGAGTGTTCTGTGGGAGGAGAAGAGGTTCCTCCTGCTCCCAGTTCCACAGCAGACGTCTGGATTCACATCCTGGCACAGGAGTTAGCTCATGCCCGGGGTGGTGGCAGGCTGTGATAATGTGGCTGCTTGTGATGTGGACTTGTGTCCCCAGTGCCATAGTGCTGCCCAGAATGCAAGAGGGGGCTGTTTCCATGAAGGTGCTGCTGTGGCAGCTGTGGCTTTTTGTTGTGCAGTAAGGGCACAGCCGGAGAAGCACGGGATAATGTTGGAGCAGGGGTTGTGTTGTTTAAATTCACAGACACTCACAGACACGTAAAGCAGGTGCTAAAAGGGAATATGTTTGGATCCTGGCAGAGAGCTCCATGCAAACAGGCTGGGTTGAGGCTCCCTGCAGCCGTCCCACACCGTCCCCTCCTGAGCCCCTGCACAGCCACCTCACATCAGGGCAGTGCTGGCAGCTCTGTGCTCAGCACCCGCAGCCGAGATGCCCAGAGGTCGCAGGTGTCCTGCCCTCTGACCCCTGGAGGTGCAATCTAATCACTCTGCTCTGGGCTGTCCCTGACACTGGCAGAACTGTCACTACTGGCCACACGTCCCTGCCAGGCTGGTGGCATCCAGGGGAACAGGGCCTGCATGGAGCATCTGGGCTGTGTCCCAAGGGGGTTTAGGACCTCTCAGAGTTTCTCTCTCAGGGATGTCAGCGGCAGAGCCCTAGGCTGGATGGGCAGGATTTATCTTCTGTGGTATCCTTGCTGGTGATGTCTCTGCACAGGGCCTGGGGGACGCCTCACATTACTCCATACCTCCATTCCCTGCTCCCCTGACAGGCTCTTAGGCAGGCAAAAACCCCCGAGCTGCAGTGCATGAGGTTTTTGGGGCTGGACAGGAAGGGTTGTTGCTGATGGGCAGAGTCGAGGATGAGGAGAGCAGAGGGGACAGGGACCTTGTCTGTGGCTAGACCTCCTAATGCTCAGCTCACAGGGGAAGGCAGCATGATCTAGCAGTGGGGCTTGGCCATTGGGAGGTAGGATTTTGGCTCCTGGGGAATAAAATGGAAGTAGAATGTTTGGAGAGCTCTCAAACTCCATCTGAATTCCCTGGGCATTTGCACCTGTGCCTAGGCTGACTCCCTGCAACCCTGACCCACCCCTGCACATCCTGGAGATGGTGTCTGCACCATGATGGCAGCTTGGGTTGTGCATGCCATGGCCACACTCCAGGGTAGCATGAAGTCCCCTAGCACAGCTGGTACTGGGGAGAAACCAGTTACAGGCTGTCTCCAGGCTCTGGCTGTTGTTTTGCCTGTGACCATATGTTCCCCACCTTCCTAAAACACACAGGTCTGCAGGACAGCATAGAGATCAGGCATGGCCTGGGCATGGAAGCTGGCAAAGGGCACAGTTCCTGTGCCAGTCCCCATCCCAGCATGGGGTGGGGGCTGTAGGGCTGACAGAAGATGAAGGGCTGGGCATGGATAAGGGCTAGCAGGGGGTTTGAGGTGGGTTCATGGCGTGGTGGTCCACAGAGGACTGCCTCCCCCAACGGTGGGGGGCTGCAGCCAAGCCTGGACAGCAGCAAGTACCATGTGTGTCCACCTCAACACTCCTTTGGGGTTCACTCCCACCGGCCCCACTGTCTCCCCATAGCCCCAGCTCTTGCAGGGCCATGTGGGGTGCCCCGGGGCCTGGCTCCTCGGGGCCAGGGTCAGGATGAGCTGTGGCTCTGCTGAGCTGGGATGTCAAAGGGGCCATAACCCTGGTGTTTTGCAAACTCCTGGGGTCAGCAGTTCAGCTGCCACTGACACAGAGGCCCAGAGACACACACGGGCATTTTGGGTGGATGCTGTAAGCAAACAAACGAAGGTAGAGTTACAGCCGACTACAGCCCCCCACCCCGGGCCATGCTGTTGGTTTTAGGCTTAACCCCACTGCGGGCTGGGCGCAGAAGTCCTCTTCCTAAGAGGACCCAAACCAAGCCAAATTGCCTGATGGGGCTGGCTGGGAAATGAGGCAAGAAAGGAACAGCATTTTGCATCTGTGTCTCAGCTACTCGTGATCCTGAAGGAGCCACAGACCCCATCCCACAGACAGGACAGTGACACCTGGCATTGAGTGATGGTTCCCACCTTCCTGGGTGGCCAGTGGAGACCCTGCCTACCCAGTCTGGCTTTGACCCCCCCCCTTCACAGCCCTGCCTGATGATGTGTGGCTGGAGACCCCAGCTTGGGCTGGGGCTGTGATGCTGGGGAAGTTGTGCCAGCCAGGAGTATCTTGGGACCGGGTTCTGGAGGTGCTGTTTGGTCTCTACAAGGGGGTCAGGAATGGAGTGGAGCTGTCCAAGTGCCATGAGCACACACGTCCTCACCCACATGTGGGTGGGTGTGACCCCTTCCCCGTGCATGTGTCATGGCCATTCCTGGTCAGGCTGCTTGTTTGCTGACCCCTGTTCAATGCAGAGCAGAATTGCACAAAAATACTCAGCCTCAGGTTTAAATCATGCAGGGTTGGAGATGTCACCTTCTCCCTGAGCTGATGCCATGTGAACTGTCCTCACTGGGACCCTCTGGTCTTTGTTTCTGGCTTGCCTAGCTCAAGGTCTCTGTGTGGACCCCTTCCTGAGCTGGGTAGTCGCAGAGCCATCCCAGTTCTCTCTCCTTGCAGATGGATGGGACCTGAGCATGTCCCTCCCTCCCTCCCAGTGCCCTCCACAAGGCTCTTGGACTTGCTCAACTCTGCCAGATCATTACCCATGTGCCTGGCTCACCCCATGTGCTGGGTGGGGATACCAGAGATGAGAATAGCACCGGCCTCAACAGACCTGAATGCAGGGGATGCTTAACACCATTGGAAAATCTGTGTGTGCATGCATGGACTGTACTGGATGACAGGATGATCCCCTGCTCTGCCTGGGAGCCAGAAGTGAAGCTGCCACATGCTGAGGCACCCAGGCTGCCCTTGCTATGCTGGCAGCCCTGCTGTAGTGAGTGGTGAGCTCTCCTCCATATGGCCCGGCCTGGATGGAAAGCAGAGCCCAGCTTTGTCTTCTCTGATCTGCAGGAGCATCGCTGCCTGGGAGCCAGCATGTGGCCACTGGAGGATGGTGAAGCCAATATTGACACCTGCAATTCCAGGAGCACAGACTGAATTCATGGAAGCAAAGGTCATGTTTCTAGAAAGCTGCTGGATAGGAGGGACAGGAGGTGGTGAGGAGCAGAGGAGTCAACCCGATTCCCTGAAACGAAGCTGTGAGAACAGGCTGCTGAAGAGTGACCAGAGAGGGCCACCTCATCCAGTCTGGTCCTGCACAGGGGGTCCAAGGGGCTGTGACCAGAACACAGGGACAGTCTCCTGGCCTGGTGCTCCCACTGCCCACAAAACATGCCTCAGTCTTGCTGCTAGTAATTGAATAGAGAGAAGAATTAATTGTGAGTGGGCTGTGTCTCCCCTCCCCGCTCCTCGTTTGCCCTGGGGCTGCCTTGGTGCTGTGGGTAGTGAAGACAAGGTCATTCCCATGTAACACATCCCAATGGGGTTTCGCCAAGTTCCTTCCCTTTGGGGGGTGGGGGCAGGTTAATGGTGAGCAGTGGGATTGCCCCAGGCTGCTCCGTGCTGCTCAGCCATGGAGGAGCTGCTGTTGCCTCTGAAACGCCCCATTAAAGCTGCAGTGAAGGATCAGCAGGCAGGGCTGAGGGCACTGGGCCACAGGGCTGGGAAGGGTGAGGGTGGAGTGGGCTAGTATCCCTTTGGCTTTGCTGGGAAACCTCCATGTCTTTATTTTGGGGTGGAAAAAGTTGGTTTATGGCCAAGCATCCTCCAGGCATGGCTGTAAAACATTACAGGATTCTGGGTTTTGTGCATTTTTGCTCTTCTTCGTGGTGTTGGAGCAGAGAGAAATGCTCAGGTATTGGGCAGTGCTTCCTGCACTTCAGTGTCCCCACCTTTGTGTGTCCCAGCCTTTGGCTAACCCTCAACCCTACTGCCTGCACTGTCTGTCACCTTTCACAGTCCCCCAGGCAACTGCTCTGCAGACTGTCTGAGCCCTCTGCACCTGCAGAGAGGAGCTCTCCTTGCCCTCTGGCCAGCTCAGTGTTGCTGTGTGCTGCTGCAGGTACTGCTCTCCTCCATCAGCCGGGATTAGCGCTGTGGCCCTGTCCATGTCCCTGCCTGGCAGGAGCAGGGAACTCTGCCTGTTGGCCTCTCTCTGCGAGTGACAGCAATGTCCTGGTTGCTTCTCCACCTGATAGTTTTCCCTGAAACTATCCACTGGTAGTTCCCCCTGAAAGAGGCATTCAAGGCAAAACTCGTGTGGGTGTTTTGCTGGCATCCCCTCACTCCAAATTCTCCTAGACTCCTAGCCCTTGTCTCCATTAAGCCCAGTTTGGACTGCTTGCCCCTAAAGCTGTGGTTGGTGTTGTTTTTCTGAAAGAAGGGATGCTAGTGGAGAGGTTTCAGGCTGATGCTCCTTGCTGGCTTTGATCTCTTGTGGGGAGCAGGAGCTGACACCACTGTTTGTCATCCTGTGCAAGGAAAGGGGTGTATGTGGACCATTTCTGGCTAGAACTGGGCTAGAGAGGGATGATAAAGAAGCAGGCAGGAAGCTGGAGATGGAATCTGGCTCTGTCCTGCAGATGTGCTAAGGGAGATCCTGAAAGAGAGAAAGGATGGTGCTAGAGTGGCCCTGGGTTGTGGGGGTGCTGTGCTGAGCATCACAAGGGGAATGGGAAGAGCTTTCTTTAGCACCTGCTGCACTCTTTCCAGTCTCTGCTGTACAGAGAGCCACAGACCCCTCCCAGGGTCTCACAGTCCCTCACCTGCTGCTCCTTCCATCTCAAATCCTCTCTTGATCTGCTTCCTGTCTTATCTCAGTCTAGGCTGCTCCAGAAGCTGCCTCCACACTCCCCAGCTGCCAGGAGGTTCTGTGTGGGGTGAAGGAGGTGGGCAAAGTTTGAGACCAAGCCTGGACCCCAGCCAGGCTGGGACTGATGCCTGTGTCCTGGTTCCTCTCTCAGCTCCTGCTTCTTGGTGTTGTAGCCCTGTAGCTGCACCTTGGTACCCTCAGCTTTGTGGGAAAGGGGATGGGAGGGCTGCAGCTCACATCTCTGCCATTAATGCTTCATCTGCAGCATTTAATGTCCCTGATGAACATGAACATGAGCTCTTCTCTGAAGGAAAACCCTTCTGTATCTGACCAGCCTAAAAGTGGTCCCAGTTCTGCAGACCAGGGCAATGGAGCAGTGGGGCAGCAGGATAAGATCTGATGGGACCGTGCTGGTAAGCCTCTTCCAGGGATCACAGCCCAATGGCTGCTTGGTGTGCTGGGGGCACAGCAGGTCCCCTGGTCTTTCTGCCACAAGGGGCTTTCTTCCACCATCTCCATAGCAGTTTGGCTTGAGGCCCAGCTGGAGCTGGAGCACAGGGCTGGAGTTTCTCTTCTCCCCAGGAGAGCCAGACAAGCCATTTAACCTCAGTGCCTGGGGATGGAGGAGACCTTCACCCTGTGGACCAGGGGGCTTATCTCAGATGGCCTGTGAAGGAGCTGACAGGCAGGCAGAATTCCCTTGTTCTGCCTGGCATGGGCGAGAGCCTATCCAAAAAGGTTTTTTACTTAAAAACAAAAGGGGGTGGGGGTGTCGCTCTTGATGCAAACACAGGTGGGCTGGGAAGCACCAAGGGAAGAAGGTAAATGCCTCTGTGCAGGCCCCCATCTTCCCTGCAAGGAGCAGATTGTGGCCATGATCCAAGGCAGCAGCAGAGGTGGGGTGAGCCCAGCAGCCGTGATGCTGCCTGTCCCTGGCTGCTGCCACCGGCCTGCTCATTCCTTTTTCCTTCTCAAAGGTGGGGTAGGATGGGGGCTGTGGAGGCTTTGGCTGTAGGCCTGAGGATGGCTGACAGGAGCGTCGTCTGTCATCCCCTGTCAGGCAAAGTGTGGCCACCCCTGCGTGATCCCACACTGGCTCGATTTTATAGCCATGACTGGCACTTGAGCCTGTTTGCTGAGGGCAGGGGGCACACGGGACTGTCAGCTTGCAGCTGCCTCTGACCCTGTACAGGACACCGTAAATCTCCCAATTTAAGGCAGTCTGGGCTGTTCTGGAAATGGTGTTATTGAGTAGGCTGTGGTGTGCACGGTAACATGTGCCTGCCTGACCCCGTGCCCACCAGGGATAAAGTAGAGGTGGCCACTGGTGAAGGAGAGCAGCATCTGGGAAATAGACTGAATTCCTTGATTTTTTTAATATATAAAAAAGTACAGATTGTCTGAATTTAGAGCATCAAGAGTGTCTAGTGTTTCCTGCTCTGGTTTTGCCTGGTTTTCCTGAGGCAGTGCAGAGAGATGAATAGGAGGAACCACCTCACCTGTACTGTGGTACATCAGCTGTTCACACAGCTCAACCTGGAGGGTTTTTCTCCTGACCATGTGCTGTACTGATGAGCTGAGTGTGTGAATGTATCATGCCCTTGGAAACCAGCTCCTGCTTCTCTGCCGAGCACCTTCAGTGCCTGTCCTGCCTGTTCCTGTGGTCCTCCTAAATGCTTCCAGTTAAATGCAGGCTTGGCCCAAAACTTCTTCCTACACATTGGAAACCCCCTTAGAAACACGTTTTTGCACCAAAAAAAGGGAAGGAAAATGAACAACGAAATGAATTTTGGAGTAATTTTGGCCAGCACAAGGCAGTTGCTCATCCTGTGCTGTACTGGGTTTGTTAATAATGCAGGGACTCTTTTCTCCTTGGGCCCTGTGGGTCAGACCAGTGATGGGGCAGTGCCCAGGCTCCCCTGCCTGCCTGCAGCACCCTTCAGCAGTGAAGGATGCTGAGCAAGATCAGGTGAGAACCCTGGGGGATCCATCCCCAGAAGTGACAGTAGGCAGAGTTTTGGGGTGACACATTGTGTAGTGGGGAGAGGTGTTGGTGCACTTGTGTCTAGGGCTGTTAGGTGCCTGAGCAAGGGGGGAAGTGCACAGGCTGGGTGTCAGTGTGCATGTGAGAGAGAGAGCTCCTGTGGCTGCAGCTGCTGTGATTGTGTGTGAGGCACAGGGCTGTATTTTGCGGGTAGGGGTAAGCAAAGCAAAGCGTGAATAGCTGTGCTGGGGGTGCAGAGTGTGTAAGGGGTGCAAGTGAGAAGGAGGGGACCTCATGGGAAAGGCTGCACTCATGTGCCAGCTGTGTGCGTGCGACAGGGACTGTGTGCAGCCTGCGTGTGCGAGGGATGCCTGCATGGATGTGTGTGCAGGAGGGCTGCACAGGCGTGTGCGGGGCTGTGTGTGTGTGTGTGCGGGAGG
>VXBC01006750.1:576642-705989 GCA_013399945.1 Ploceus nigricollis
GGGTGTTTGGTTTTTACAAAAAAAAGGGAAAAAATAGGAAAAAAAAGAGAGAGGCTCTATTTTTGTACTCCAGCTTTAAAAGTAATGAAACATTCAAAGACTGGTGAAGGGAGAAGAGCCCTTCACTTAGAAATGTTCTAGTCTGTTTGGGGTTGCGCTTTATTTTGTAATTTTTTTTTTGTAGCTCTAGGGGGAAAGGAGTTTAAAAATCATGTTTAAAACAAACAAGCAAAAAACCATAGAAAACCAAATCTGGAAGCAATGTGCTACTTAAATGAACTGAACTAATGCTATGCTTGCTGGAGAAGATGGAGAAGCTGGAAAACAGCTAAGAGGAAGGGATTTATTTTGGAGGTGGTTGAGGCCTCCTAGGTGGTTTTTGCAGCCTGGGTGAGGTGGGGACACTGCCAATGGGGGCTGACTGTGACGCCTGGGGTGAGGACCACTGGATGCTTTCTTTCCTTGGATGTGCCTACTTCTTTGGCTGAGCAAGGGGTTGCTGGAAGTCACATCTTTCTGAGAATGCTGCTGGCTTCACAACTCTCAACTTACTTTTTTTCTCAGGAGGGGACAGGGGTGATGCATTCCCCAGAGAAAGTCCTGAACTGACTTGGTACCTCTTACCCACGGGAGCATCTTTGGCATTTGGTTTGTTTTAAAGTACTAAGGTACAGCTGCTGTGGAGCGGGCTGATAACTGACATTATTTTTTCCCCATGTGGAAAATGTGAACTTCTCACCAAAAACTGATATTTTTTTTCTGTCTATATTTTTTTATGAGATGCAAGTTTTCATCCATAAAATTAAACAGAGTTTACAAATTATTGTGGAGCCATTTCAGGCTGTTTTGTTGTGATATTCGGTATCTTGTCATAATAATTGGTGCTTCCATTGCCAACCATCTCTTACAGGTTTCTTCTTTGATCAGAAATACTGCCACCCTTGCCCCCTAGGAAGGGAGGGGGTTTCTTTCAAAATTTCTGTGTTGACAGAAGCTCAATTTTATATTTAGGAGAAAAAAAAAAACACCAAAGGAAACATTTAATCTCTTGAGTGAGCATCCTCAGCCAGCCCTGCTCTGCACATGCTGCCCTGGGACTGTGACTCTCTCCAAAGGGTTAAACCAATTATTCTTCACGGGGGAGGGCAAACAAAGACACTGGATAGGAGCCAGAACCAGGGGTGACTTTTCATCCAATCTTTTTTGATTGTTTGAGGTTTTTCCTGTTTCCTTGAGGATTTTTGTTTTGTTTCAGTTGTGTACAAATTGAATATGAAATGATTGAAATATTTATTTAATATGTGCATTAAAAGTTTGTATTAGTCTAACTGAGCCTGATGCTTTCCAGGGAGGGGCTGGGGCTGGGCAGACATCTTGGAGAGGGATGAAAGAGGATGGCAGTGAGGTGCAGGATGGGGCTGAGGCTGCTGGTTGGTGCAATTTCCTTCCCAGGGGAACAGCTGTGGAAAGTGGGAGACTGCCCCGAGATTTTGGACCCAGATGAGTCTTGTGGAAATCATACTTTTCCTTGCAGCAAATTCCGGATTTAATGTGCAGATGCCACCTTCTTGATGTGTGGGAGCAAGGCCCACTGCAGGCTGAATGGGGACATTGTGCAGTGGAGCCTTGGCCACTGCTTTCAGGGACAGGATGAAACTTTCCAAGAGAAACCTGGTTATTTGCTCCTCTGTTTCCCAGAAGAGCTTGGGGGCTGGGCAAAATGGGCTGTTGCATCCCTTCCTTCAGAGAATACTCAGCCCTGCTGCAGTGCTGGGTCTTGCTTACAGGAGCTGATCAGGGGTTCAGATATGGAGTGGTTCTAAGGTATGGAAGCATGCAAGAATAAAACTGTGAAATAATTTAAACTGCATAAGTGTGGCAGCCCTGCAAGGTGCATCTCACCATCACTGGTGCCAGCCCTGGGCCTGTTGCAATGCTCATGGGGTGCCTGTGACATCACTTGGTGCTCATGCTGAGACTGATCTGTGGGTGTGAGGCTGAGCCTTCCCCTGGCTGACACAGCAGCCTGGGCCGAGCTGGCAGTGTTTGTCAATAATTTCAAGGAGGAAAAGAAGGGGCTGAGCACTTGGCCTTGCTCTGCACCTGAGCATCACTGCTGCATCATGGAGACCAGGGATGTTGCTTGAGCCACAGGACAGCATGGATGGCTTTTGTCTTACTCTTCCAGGAGGGACCCAAGGGCTGCAGAAGCCTCAGGATGACAGCGGGGGCAGACTTTGTTGTGGTTTACAGACGACAGGAATTAAAAGTGAATTGCTCCTGGTCTTTCCCCAGGCAGAGATGGTGTTTGATAGTCCTTAATGGCTGCTTTTCTTCCTTTAATTTGTCTAACTGCTTTTCCTAATGGCTTTGTGAACATGAGTGAATTGGTGCCAGGTGCCTGCTCCAGGTACGGGTAGCAGAGGCACAGGACTGGCTCCATGTCTCCTATCTTGTTACAGATGCCCCAGCTATGGTAGGGAAGGGCATGGTGTGGGTGTTCAGCCTCCATAAATGCTGTTCCCCCATCCCTGCCATCCTGGGATGCAGCTAAGAGCTGGAGCAGTGGGCAGCCAGCACCCTGGGGTTTGAGGTGGGTATGGACACTCCTGTGCCCCCGCACAGCTCTGTACCACACCAGCCCCCAGATCCTGCTGTCTGCTCTGCCACAATGAAAGGCACCCAGGCCTGGCTCTGGGAAGGGGTCTTCAGCTCACTTGGTCCGTGGTTAGTCAGCCACTTTTCATTGAAGGGCTTTTGAGTGGCCATGGAGCACTACAGCCTGAGACTTTGTTTATTGTTTGAATTTGTCTGACTTTAGCTCCTAGTCAACAAAGGTTGTTTCACCATTGCTTGGAAGATTAAAGACCCCAATTCTAGTAAGTTAATGAGTAAGTGAATTAATTAATGGTTCCTCCTATCCTGTCTCTGCACTGATACCACTTAGTCCTTGGTAAGTCTGGAGGAGCTCATGCTCTTCCTGGGCCCTGCAGGGTGGTGTGTACATGGTCCCCAGGGCTGGTGGCTTCCACCACCCATGCAGGGAGGTGGGGACGGTCCCTGGTGATACCTGCTGTTCCTCCACAGTTACAGGAACTCTGGCTGCTATTTGAATGCATAGGGTCAATCATCAACCCAGGAATCTGGGACTTTTCCTTTTTCATCAGCAGATGTGTGAACCAAGCCTGAGAATCACAGCCATCCAAGGGCCCTGGGGACTGCGGGGTGCTGAGATGGGGCTGGATGCAGGAGAGGGCTGGGGATGGGGGGCTTTGGGGATGGGTGTTTGCTTTTGTTAACTCATGCTGTTAGTGTGGGTGTTTTGGGCAGGAACCCCTGGTTTGAGCTAGCCAAGTCATTGTGGTGGGCATGTGCCTGTTGCTAATGCCACCATTCCCAGTGTCATTCCCAGTGTCACCCTGCAGCCCCCTCATGCTCCATCGCTGGCTGGAGCAGGGTGGCAGATGAAGCAGGAGAGGAGCCTTGCTGCTCTGGCTGTTGAAGCAGGGATGATGGCCCATCCTGAGCTCCAAGCAGTGGTGTGTGTCCTGCCTGGACAGGGCTTCACCGCGCAGTGCCATCCGGCCACGGTGACAAGGCTGGAGCTGAGCAACCTTTGGGAGACTCTGCCTTGCCAGATCATGGGGACACCCACCTGGTCCAGCCAGCTAACACAGGGTAAGAAGTAAATGTGGGGTGAACACGCCAGGGCAGCACTGGGCTGGAGAAAGAGCTGTTTTCAGATTAAATGCTGCTGTGGTTGCCCAGAGAAGCTGTGGGTGCTCCATCCCTGGCAGTGATCAAGGCCAGGTTGGACAGGGCTTTGAGCAATCTGATCTAGTGGAAGATATCCCTGTCCATGGCAGGGGATTTGGAACTAGAAGACGTTTTAAAGTCCCTTCCAATCCAAACCATTCTGTGATTCTATGGCAGAGAAACAGAGTAGCAAGCAGCAATAAATTGAAGTGGCAAGAAAAGGGGCATGTGCTGTCTGAGCAGGGGCTGCACCCCTGCTTTTTCAACCAAACCCCAGACCTTTTGGCACATGCTGTCTCTGCTCCCACCCCTTCTCTCAGTTTACAACTTTTCCACAAGGTATGCTTCGATATGGGTGCCCACTGAGCTGGGTGGGCTGTAGGATGCTGTAGCAGGGCTGGGGCTTGCCCAGGCTCCCTTAGGCAGGCTCTAGCTTGGGAAGGACGACTGGGCTGTTTGTTTATTGCATCAGGCTCAGCTTTCAAACATATCCCTGCCATCCCCCTCCCCCTCCTTTAATTAATTCTGGGTAAGAAGTTCTGGCTTTATTGTGCCACCGAACTGAGGGCTCCCTGTGGGAAAAGTCACACCTTCTGAACAGCTTCTGATACCATGCAAATGAAGGACAAGTCCAGGAAACGCTTTCATCTCAGACCTGTCCAGCCCCCTGCCCATTAATTACACACATTTCATTTGTGTGAGAGCAATTCCTCTCAGGGAGGGGGCGGGGGGTGGCTGCAGCTTGTGGATCATCTCAGCCGCCCTCTCTGAAGACTCCTCCTTGGAAGGGATTTATAGCCAGAAACAGGGATGCTCAGGGACTCAGTGGGGGATCTCATATTTTGGCCACTCCAAACCAAACTGGCTTGTTGGTGGGCTGTGTCCTGCCAGCGGGGAGGGCTCAGCACTGCTCCATGCCCTGCTCCATGCCCTGCTCCACACCAGCAAGCCCTGGCTGTGGAACCAAGTGGAGCATCCTAGAGAGAGAGACACAAGGTGAAGCAGAAACGAGCTCAGCGCTGTCACGAGGGAATGGCCCTCAAGGGGCCAGGAGCTCATGAGATAGATTACTGTGGGCAGGGTGGCCACAAAATGAGTCTCACATATGGAAACATCCTTCTGTGCTGCAACAGCACTCAACATGTGTTGAGGGACAGCACCATACTCTGACAGAGCACAAAATCTTCTTGGCCACAGGCGGACCAGACCCGATGCTCCTTTTGAGCCTTGGTCCCTCTCTGCTCCTCTCCTCTCCTTTCTGACCTCTCCTGTCTGACCACAGGGTGCAGCCAAAGGCACTCCAGGCTGGTTCCTCTTTTCCTGAGTCTGATGGGAGTCTCGGGTCCAGACCCTGGAGAAGGTGCAGAGAAAGGGGATGTGGAGTACAGTTGGTTTTCACAGCCAGTTTCCTGGCCATAGTAATAACACTTAGCACTTCTGTAGCACCTGGGATGCTCCAAGCACCTACACATATGCTCCTGATTACCACTCTGCTTCCCATTTGCAGCGTTCCTACCCCCTCCCCACACATGCCTACAGCACTATCAGTTCTCCCTTAGAAATGGGGACGCCCTCCAGTTCCTGTGGCTTTGCTGCAGAAGACCTTTGATGGCTAAGTTTGCTGTTTGCTTTCCTCCTGGACGAGGATGTGCTGTGGCCTCTGGTGTTGACAAGCCATGGGCCCAGGGAGACATGGCCCCTGTGGCTTGGTATACCAGAGGAGCTCTTGGGAGATGTTGGAGGGATGTTTGGGACTGGGCTAATGGGAACCTGCAGCCTTTGCAGGGTCAAAGTCAGCATGAAATTGGTACCAGGCTCCAGCAAAACTTCTTGTCCACCCAGTGGCCCTGCCCCACATCAGCTGCAGACAAGAGAGGGCTCGTGTGTGGGTCAGTGGAGGTTATGGCTGTTACTCCAGGTTGTCTAATGGCCCAGGTACTGTGCAACGAAATGCACTTCAGATTTGCTGTTCTGGGAGCAGAGGGGATGTTCTTGGGCTTCATCTGACAGCATCTCTCTTATGTTCATAGTAGCTGTAGCGCTGGAATGTCCTTCCAGGCTGTGTGGTGTCCAAGATAAAATCATAGTCCTAGATCAGAGGCTGAGGGAGGCTTGGCTGTGTTGGGAAGAAGCACTCCAGCCATGTTCAGGTATTATCACTTTGCTAAGGTTGTGCTGTTGGTTGTTGTGGACTGGAAATGGGATGCTGAGGGCTGCCAGAGCCTCCCCAGTTTGGTGAATGCTGATCTGTGCCACTGCTCCCATCCAAGTCCTCCGTTCAGCCATGGAGTAACTCCTTCTAACCATGACCATGGCACTGTGAAGGGTCCTTGCTTCCTGGGCTGGCTTCTCCTGCCAATATGGCCAGTAGTGTTTTCTAATTGTTTTCCTCTCAAAGATTTATAGCAGGAGGAGAAGGAGAAAAATCTCAGCCTTGCTCTTTCTGTGATGATTTTGAAAACTCTTTCTGCTGTAGTTGTGCATCTTGGTGGCTGGAACCTCCTCTTTTATGAGCTGCTGCCAGAGTAAGCAGCAGCCCTTGTCCCAAAGACATCAGGTTTCCTATGGTCCACTGTAGCAGGTGCCATAGCTGTCAAGATAGACATAAGCACGGGTCTAGTTGCTACCACAGCAAAAGAGAGTCCTGAGAAGGGATTTGAAAGAGAGCTGGAAGGTGTCCCTGTGGAAGTTCATAGCAAACTTTAGGAAAACTCCAATAACAACATTAAACAAAAACAAAAACAAAAAGACACAAAAACAAACAGACCCATAAAAGCCTCCTGAAGTGCAGGATGAGACCTAGGCTGCACATCCATAGAATTTTGACTATCAGGATGTGAAAGCATGCACTCACTCGAGTGCTGGCTGTGCCTGCCCAGGCTCTGGGCTGTGGCTGTGCTCCCTATCTCCCCATGAGAAGCAGAAGCCCAGCTGGGAGCCAGCCCTTTGGTAATGGCCTGCGAATTTCCCTGGACTCTGTTAATTGCTGCCTGACCGCTAGTTACAACTCCAAGTCAATTGCTGGGAGTGTTGGGCCCTGCAAAACAACCCCTTGAAATCAGTTGTTAGCCCAATTAACAACCAGTTTGGCTTGGTTCAGGCTGTTAACCATCAAACAGCTAACTGCTGGTAATGATTGATTTCTCAGCAGTTGGGGCTGCAGTGGAGGAGCCAACCTGTGTCACAAAATGCCATTAAAACCAAAATTTTGTGACTGCATCTGGCTCAGGCAAACATTTGAGTTGTCCCACACCAGTAGAGCAGGCAAGGGAATGACCAGAATTTTTATCCATTTTGATTAAAGTGAGGGTCATTGGTGTGTGTTGGGATGAGCTGGCAGCCACCAGAACAGTGCTGCCACCACACAGTGCTCCAGGAAGGCAAGCACCACTCTTTGTAGGGCAACCATTGATACTCACGGGGCATCACGGCATTCAAGGCCCCCATGGATGGGAACTGCTCATTGTCCAGCTCTCTTTCACAGTTACTGTTCCAGCCAGCAAACCTACACAGATTAATGTATCTGGTTTGGATATTCAGGTGTTTCCACAAACCACCCTTTCCATCTGCACCACCAGCCAGGAGCTTGTACAGGGACAGCAGCTCCAATCAGCATATGCAAGCTTGGGGTGATTCCATAGCAGCCGGGGACACTGTGCTTGCTGGAAGGCAATGTAGACTCCTCTGCAGGTGTGAGTATCTCTACAAAAACTATAAAATACTCTTTGGGTCCCAGGGTTCAGGCAGGGTTTGTTTAAGACTGCTGATCAGGTCTTCATCCTTTTCCCTCCACAGTTTCAGGCCCTGGTTCTCCACTGTGCCCTGACAGGCTGGTTCAAACACATTGCTGGTGTTACATCAAGAGCTTTTTTCCCTGGGGATATTTTCCCTCTGATCAAAGTGTCTGATTCAAGCTGCAGCATGTTTAGGGAGGAGGAAGACAGCCACCTGTTAAGGAAAGACTTTGAAAATGCAGAGGATGTGCTGCAGAGGTTGACTTTGTGAAATGTAGGCTCCAATGGTGCAGGGTGAGGAGTGAGCACCTTGATGAACAGCACTATGGTGGTTGTGCTTTTGTGGGTACTCAGGGGCCTGTGGTCCTGCCAGGGCCTCAGCTCTGAAGCCTGAACTCAGTTTCTGAAGCTGGGACCTGGTGCCTTTCAGCAGGACATGTGCTCCTGAGACCCATGCAAATGTTTCAAAGATCTTCCTGCAGGGTTCCTCTAAGTGCAGATCTGGTTCTCCCTGGAGCCATGCTTTTCCTGTCCTTTCACTGCAACTATGGTCATCCCAGCCTCCCACCAGTACATACCCCTGCATGGTGCATGTTTTCTGTAATGAGCCATATTAGATCCTTGGGCAAACAGGACAAAGTTGCTTATTTCATCAGATACCTACTAAAAGAAGCTGTGTTCTCTCCCACGCTGGGATTTCCTTGCCACCCATACTGAGAAGGCTGGGTTGCAGCTGAAACTCCCCCCGTGCCAGGCAGTGTATGTGCAGTGAGCCTCTGCATGCAGGAGATCAGTCAGGGTTTCACCTCCAGTGTGTACAAGAAGAAACTGGTTCTTACAAAAGTAAAAATGAGGAGTTTGGGGTAAGCAGATAACCCAGTTTTCTCACTCATTGTGTCTGTGAGCAAATGTTTTACTTGCAGCTTATGCATTTGACTGGGCTGAATTACAGCAGTCCCAGTCTGTGCATCTTCTGGGTGTCCCATTGCCCCTGAGCTGCTGTTGAACACATCCTTCCAGGTGGTGCTGATGGGTGCCTCTTGCCTGCTGGAGTTGGATGAGCTCTGCCTGCTCAGACTTTTTGTATGCCAGAGAGGTCAGCTATAAACAGAAATGATTGGTTTTGTTGGGGGCTCTTTTTAGACACCAAAAATGCTCCATCATCACCATGCTGGCTTAGCTTTCAGCAGCCAATGCAAACAGAGCCAAACCCTCAGCAGAGAATTTAGCAAGAGAAGAGCACAGACTTTCCAGAGCTATTCTGCCAAAGTATCACATCCTCATTCCTCCTTATACTTTGTGCCACAGCAGTTGATGCTGTTCTGGGCTCTGCACAGACACAGGGTGAACACACAGGAGCTCCCAGCCAGAGCTGGAAGCAAGTGGCATAGCCCCTCTTTAGAGAAGGTGTGGGGAAAATCAGTAACCAGAAAGATTAAGATCTGATAGAAATTCTGGCAGAACTGCAAATCAGCTGAATCAATCTGTAAGAGGCCAAGAAAAGGTATGGCAGCGGTCCAGTGGGAGAAGCAATGCATATATGCAATAATCTGAGTTATAAATGAGGTATAAAACCACAAACCTGATTTTTTTTCTAAACCTCATGTCCAATTCCTCAGCTTTGACTGAATATTGGACTCTATCCTGAATGCTGACTGGATTTGTTACATCAGCAGATTTCAAGGTCATGGGCAATATTCCGAATGTTCATCCCAGTCTTCTGCCATACTCGGATGAGAGAAACCTTCTCAGTGCCTTCTGAGTGAAAGTCACAGCTCTTACTTAAGGAACAGGAAGAAAGGATATTCTGCAGGAACCCCATATTTCAATATTCTTTGTCATTTTTGGCCTAAAATGCCTAACTTCAACTCACAGCACTTGATCTTGCCCTCTTCCAGCCTACAGCATCATCCCACCTGACCAAGTTTCTCCAGGCAGAGCAAGCAGGTTTTCTAGGTCTCTCTGAGCTCCTGTAGGGATTTTTAAAGCTGATTCCCATCTGTCAATATCTCTTGTGAAGTGCAGCCAAGTGTCTTGGCCTCAGCATCTGGTGATACAGTCTGGTGTTGGCTTGGTTGTGTCCAAGACCTTGAGAGGAGAAAAGATGCAATGACCACCCACTGGGGTGATGTCTCTCTGCTCAAAGCTGATGTTTTCCAAGAGGTTCTTGCAGGACTTGCAGAGCAATTGAAACCAACCATGGAGCTGTAATCCACATTCAGATGGAACCACTATAACTCCAGTCTGTTTTGAAGAAGAGAGACATGGATGGTCCTCACAGGAGGTGCAGGTAAGGCAGTTACAGTCTCCTGACACTTACATCCAGCTGCAATGGCCACAGCACATCTCTAAGGCAAAGGCAGCATTTATTTTATAATGAAATCTGAAATGCCGGATATTGTGCCTTCCCAGGAGGACTCCATCTCCTGTCGTCTAAATATTGACATCTGATCTATTTTTGCTCTCAGTTGTGATGGGTAAAGCCGCAGTCTTTCTTCCAATTTCACTAGAACCACTGTGGATAAGTTCACATGTGAGCAGAAGGTGGTTTGACCTAATTATCCTGCATGCCCATGTCTGCAATTCTCTCACACTAAGCCGGCACAGCGACAGCAGTGAGAGCACAAGTTTTCATATACCCAAGGGTTTTGGCAGAATCTGTTTCAGAAGCTGGTCACTGACCCCAGATGCTGTCCCACGGCACTTTTGAGGAGTGATCGAGATGGAGAGGGGCACAATAGGGCAGGAAGTGCAGTGGAAACTGCAAATTCCCAAGGCTATGGCTGTGGCTTGTGGCACTATGTGCAGCACCTGCTGCTCTGACCCAAATCCCACCACTATCACAAGCTGGATAATTATAAGAAAAGCTCTTTCTTACTAATTGCTGCTGGCTGGTAAAGGGGCATCCCCAGCCCCTAAAAGACTGGTGGGATCAAGAGCAGAGAGCGGTGGTTGCTGACATGTGCTGAGCCCTTGCAGCCTCCATTGTGGAGCCTGAAGGTGTCTGCACTTCACTCCCTCTCAGAGCGATCACTGCAAGGAGCTGAGAGTTTCACCACCTCCCCCTGCAGAGCCGTGGGTTTGCCACGCACTTGACACCGCTGCAGAGGGATGACTTGTGTTTGATGACTGTCCCCACCACAGCAGCTGCCTGTCCTTCACCAGTGCTCCCCTCCAACCTCCTTGTAAGAGCTGTGGCATTCCCAGAATGAGGCCGAAATCCAGCGTGGTGTGGTGGGATGTGGAGGTGGCACCCCCAGGGGCCATGTTGCCAGCTGGTGAATGTGACAGCCTTCAGGCCACTATGGTCCCAGACACTCCAGTCTGGGGCTTCCCAAATGAAGTCTGGGGTTCCCTGGAGAAGCCAGTTTGCCTTCAGCTTCAGTAAGGATGAGAAACTTCCCTACAGGTGAGAGAAAATTACAGCTGAGATTTTTGTCCTGATGGTGATACTCTGTGAGCTGGGATTTCAGACAAATCCTCAGCGCTGTGACGTGGGATCACATTACACGTGGTGCGGATGGGGCATTTCTGTTTTGTGTTTCCTACCTTCGGTGTGGAAAGCTGTACTGCTGATGTGAGCAAAGGGATGAACAGCAAAGGGGACAAAGCAGGCAGGAGTGTGGACAAGTCCTACGTGGAAAAGCAGAAGCAGCCAGACTGGCCAGTGGAAGGGCGAGGAGGGGCTTTGGGTCCCATCCTACGCTCCCTAAAGTACGTTTCCTGGGAATGAATATCTGTTGGAAGGCGAAGGAAGCTGGAGCCGGTTAGTGAAGCACGTAGGCTTTTAGTCCTCTTGTCACTCAAGACATGACAAACGTGGAGTCTCTGCTATTGAGACCAAGTGCACCCCTAATGGGCTGCTTTAGGGGACTGTCACTTAGAGAAATGGCAGTGTGACACAAACAGCTATTTCATGGCTACTTTAGTAGGCAGCACCCACTGCTCACTGTTCCTCTGCTGCCTGCTCCACCCCAGAGCCAGGTTCACCCTGTGGCATGGCAAGCTGGAATGACCTGGATGAATGGTCCAGAGGGCGGAGATGTTGGGCACTGAGATCAGACTCTGCTCCGGATCTGGGCAGCATCACAGGCACTGTGCACTGATGGGTACTTATGGATCTGACCTTCCCCATTGGTGACAGTGCTGGAAAGCTCTGAGAGTGGCAACTTGCAGGATTTTATGCATAGGATGGATAATGCTGCCACTGCTGTTGTCTGGAGCAGGTTTGGAGCTGTTACCTGAAGCTGGCCATGTGGGAAGCAGTCATAATACAAAAGGTCATAAGGATAAAGGTAGAGTGGGTGCCACTGGGGCATGAAGAGCTCAGGATGGGGAGGAGGAGAGTCATCAACGTAGCACAGAATCCTCGTCCCCAGAAACCTTACTGTGTTGCTCCTTGTTCTGCTTTAAACCCATAGAGAAGCTATGGGGTGGGAACTCTGAAGAAGTTTGTATATTATTTCAGGAACATACATTGTGGGGAAGCAAATCTTTCCCTACCAAAGCAGTGAATCCATACCTCTGCCAATAGCCTACACAGAGAAGGCTCAGCCCTAGATAAGATCCGAGGCAGCAGGTGAACATCAGGATGCTGCAGGATGATAACATGGACTTAGCTGCAACCTGGGTGCACCATTTACTGGTGGGAGCTGTCATGGAAGGCAACAGGTCTCTGAAGTTATTTGCCTGTATTGAGCTGCTAGGAAATGTCTGACCTTCCTTGAAACCAGAGTATGCAGAGCAGCCTGCTTACCCTCAACAGTGATCTCTGGGCAGGAAGCTCAGATGTGAGCGATGAAGGCAGCAGCTTTGCTGAGGAAATGCATTAAATTTGATCTACACTGCAGTTTTTGTTGGAAAAAATGTTGATGCAGTAACATTCTGCACAGTAACTAGGGGTGCATTAAAGGTCACAGAGATAATGTAGCATGCTGAATTTACAGGTGGCAGATGGGAAGAGTCCAAGATGCACTGGGAAAGTCTCCCTGAAGTGCCTTCTCTGCAGCTTTATCTGTTCTACTCAGGAACTGGGTTTGCTTCTCCTTCCTGGCAGGTTTCACTCTTGCCTGGACACATCTGCACACTGGGAATAGCTTGGCTAGTAAGGCTGCACCTGAATCTTTCCCCCATGCTTTAAATCATGGGGTGACCACGTAGCATGGCGCAGGTGGAGCAGAGATGTGTCTACTGATGGGGATGCAGAGATGGCTGGGCAAACACAGCCTCCAAGAAGCAGTTTCCTGTGCACGCAGATGGGTCTTGCTGCAAAGCATGCTCTTGGGAGAGGGCAGGAGCAGGTTTCCCCAGTCTGACGCAACTTTTGCAGTTATTTGAGGGGATGGGAAGTCTTCTGTGGAAGACAGCAGGTCTGTGACAGAAGCATTTTAAAGGACTGTTCCCAGAGGTGTAAAATTCAGCACTGTGCACTGGGAGTACATGTGTCTCAATGGATAGTGGAGAGCCTCACACGTTCCAGCTCACGACATGGAACAAGTGGCCGACCACCCGAGCTCCTCCTGCCTCCTGCGTGAAACAGAGCTGGTGCCAAATCACTCCACAGGTCACTGGAAGTTTAATGCAGGTTTCCCACAGGTTTTGGAGCATGCAGCGAAGGATGTTGCAGTGCAAAGCATTGCTGTTTATTCCACCGTTATCACCCAGTGGAGAAAAATGCAGAGTTCATTGTGACATCCACTGAAATGTCATGGGAAAAAAAAGCCAACTGCCCAGCAGTGAAATCACCCTGTCCTGCAGGACAGACAGACAGCCCCCTCCTCGTCCCCCCAGCCCCTCCCGTATTTTGTGCTCTGTCCCAGCAGAGGGAGCCCGAGTTTATTAACAAATCCCGATCCCAGAGATGGCTGCTATCAAGGTGGTACCAAACCCCGGGCAGGATTCTGGCTGCTGGAGGAAGGCAGCAGAAGGAGTAGGGGTCTAGCAATGATGTTGAAAGCAGGACTGTGTTTTCAACCAGGGAAGCAAGCGAATGGTTAGCCAAGACGCCCTGCAAGGAGCTCTGCTCCTGGGACACTGCAACCATGTCAAGAGATGGATGGTCTGCAGCAGCCAGCAGACATGCTCATTGCATGGGGAAAACATTTTGCATCAATGATGCAGCAGATGCAGCAGATCCACACTACGATGGATGAACTGAGTTTAATTTACTTCAGACGCTACTTCAAGGCAGTCAGTAACCTGTGTACCTGCACTTGTACTGGGCTGGCCAGTTTTAATCCTGTCATCTGGACAGTTCTCCCAACAGTGTTCAAAGCCATCAATGCTGTGGTGCCAAATCCACAGCTGTTCGGCACCTTGTGCCTGAGTCTGATCCCATTCAGGCTGCATGGTAATGCTGTATAACCTTCCAAACACAGGACAGTGGCCCTGAGCCACCTAGCATGAGCTTTTGCACTGGTTTCCCTTGGTTTTAAAGGCTCTATGTTAGTGCACAGAGTTTAGTTGAAGGAAGCAGGAGCAGTTTTAGTGAAGTGCCTTCTCAGCGCTCATGAGGATGCCCTAAGTTTTCTTTGCTGATAATGTGAGATGAAATCGTTCCCAGAGAGACAGAAGATTCCTGGCTCCGTGTTCTTTTTCACAGCCAGCAGTTGCACTGATACCATGGATGCATACGTGGGTACAAGATTATCTGGGACAGAAAAGGTTGTGTGATTGGGGCACAGGAGGGTCACTGATAATTTTAGGCCAAATCCAAAAACCATTAATATCAATGCAAAGCCCCTCATTAGCCTGAGCAAGCACAGAGATTCTTGTTTTAGAAGCTGAGTAACAAACTGTGACATTTTAGGACGCAGGGATGGGAAGGCAAATGACTCAGGCTGCACTTTACAGAAAGTGGCAGGCAGATATTTTCCGAGGCAACTTTTAAAAGGAAGGTTAAATTTCTCCAAGATAAGGAGAGCTCCAGCTCGCTGGAATGCATCGCGACCCCTCCTCCCCACCTCATCCTATGATAACAGCTGTTGTGTTGGAAACCTAATGCTGATGAAAGAGTTAAAGGCTGGTTGATGGGCAATATCGGTGACACACCTCTGAATTGAGCATACTCCTGGAGTGAGACTGCGGACTGGTGTTACTCAATGAATAGAGGCCACTCCAAGGGAGTTTTTCCTTGAATAGAATGGGGTCAGGGAGCCGCTTTGGGGAACAATGGTTGCCACCGGCTAGCTGAATTTCTTACAATCACACACCATACCCCCTGATCAAATAGCTCCTTTGTCAGTCTGATATAAAAACATGTCATACAATGATGATCTGGAAGAATGACAAGAGCTGGCCTTTCAAAGAGATCAGAAGGGCTTGTTTTGCACAAAAAGAGCCCCCATCAGAGTCAAGACAGAAAAAAATGGAGAATAAAAGGGGGTGAATGGAAACAAACAGCAATAACAACAACAACAGAAAAGAGGGCAAGTTGGAAACTTAGGTCTGGCTTGTTTCACAGCATCCCATAGCCACAGCAGTGCAGCACGGTCGAGTTGAATCTCTTTCAGTATGGATGTGGATGTCAGATTGCGCTGCCATTGGGTTCCCATTGTCATTCTGCACTGGGACAGAAGAAATTGCTGGATGGGAAAAGGTCACTTGGCCCAACGAATCATCTCCCTGCCCCCCCGAAAATGTCTCAACACCATCTCTCTCCTTTCTCACTGTAGCTCACTCCTCTGCCTTTTTAATACAATGTTCATCTGCTGTCTTTATGCTCCTGTACAAAGTTCAGATTGCTTAGAAGGCTATTCTTGTCCATCTGTTCATGTGAGCTGGAAAATGTCTTTATTCTCCCCTACTACCTTGTTAACTTTAATATTTTTTTTCTTGAAGTATGTACCCTGTTTTCAATCCTCTTCTCAGGATTTTCAGGGACATAATTAAGATTCTGGATGGAGAGAAGGAGTTTTCCCCCAAAGAATGTTTTAAGATGGACAGGGAAGTGGATCTCTGTCTGCTACTTGCAAGGGAGCTGCATTCCTACAGTATCTGTCACAGGAGTCCCAAGAGATGGCCTTTACACACAATCATTACAATTATTTGCAAGCCAGAAAAGCTCAGCAGACCTGGAAGCGGGCAACTAAAGCTGACAGGCAATTTCAGCACCTAAAAGTGTTTGAAAAAATTGTATTTAGATTTAAATCTGATATTATAAAAAATAAGAAGTCAGAACAGTCAGAAGAAATCATAGCATGTAAAAGACTGAGCTCTTGGGAAACTGCTCCTGGAAATACACTCACAATAACAACACACCAAAGCTTTGTCCCATGTTTAATTTCTCTTTATTTTTTTTAACTACAGCATTTTCTCTAAACAAGAACAAAACCCAAAAAACATTGCTAATACTTCCAGGAGTTTGTATGATTAAGCACACAAACTGGGAGGTACCTTGCAGAAAGGATAACTTTATGCACTTCTTTTTATCTTCAAGACAAATATCTCTTATCATCTAGGATTTCTTCGTCGTACAGTGTTACTTCTGCAATTTTGTACAGAATCAGTTGTACTCCTATGCATGTTACTCAGCATACATTCATTTTTAAGAAAAATACTAGGTAAACTCTATTTACAGAATACATTGTTTATTAAATACAGAGACTATTTATAAACACACACATAACGCTGACATGTGTAAACCAAATAGAATTGATGCTGGCCTGAATAGCTAAGATCTTCAATTCCTTTACCTAAAAGTCTGTATAGCATAAAATTAGGGTCATAATTAATCACCTCCTCTCCTGAATAAGGGTCTGAAAAGCTGGCTGAAAATAACTAGGCCACATTCTGGGTGCAGGCAAAATTAGGATACAGGTTACAAATTCTGGGTAGGCTACGTTTCAAGACTGTTACTACCAGTGTATTTGAGATGGTAAAGGAAATAGAGGACACACTGTGCAGTGCTGTTTGGGAATTAATTAGGAATTGTAGTATTAAAATTTGCACCACAGCAAAACAGTGCAGAAGGTAGGTGAGACACAGCACATGTAGTGTTAGGAGTCAGAAACTAGACACTGAAAAAAGTATTTAGGCACCTAAATAAAATGTGCTCAGCAGTCTTGAGCACCCAACAGTGTTCTGCATGACTTTCAGAACAAGTGACAGACAAACGACTTTTGAGTTTGTAAGTCTGAAAGGCAGATTTTAGTGCTTGTATTTATGGTTGCTCCAGCTTCCAGCTGGAAACCACAGGTAGCAAAGAAGGTGACAATTCAGTTCTCAAATGGGATGTATCTGCCCTGGGACCGGCTGTTGACTCGAACTGAACACCTGGTAAGTGGTGATCGGGTTTCTGCAATACTGGTTTTGGTCTAGCTGCCATTAAAGCATACCAAGACCTCATAATTTTGTGATCAAGGGGGGCTACAGGAGAAGAAGCCCTTGGCATGCCATTACCTGCTGGCTGGACTTTACAAGTTCAGTTTGCCTGGGAGAGTGTTATGCGTGTCCTACAGGACCTGGGCTCTGGTCCACTGAGTGTGATATCCACTTGGTGATAACCTGCAACTTCACAGCACCTTCATTTTTCTTACTTAAACTGTTTTGAAATTGTCTTGTTTGGCTTTCACTGGTTTTGTGGTTAGTCTTGGTTGTTGGGTTTTCTTTATTATGGAAGTTTTGGATAGGTAGATAATTTTTGTGTTTTCTTTACACCCTGTTTCAATATAAAGCAGCATAATTCTGTTAAACTTAGTAAAAACTCTTGTTTACAGCACCCTCACATCTGGTCCTGAGACCCTGGACAACTCTGGGAAGGAAAAAAATATGTTAAAGGGAACACTCACTGTGGAATGAACTGTTCCAAAGATTGGAAGGCTTAAGAGCCAGCTTGCACACACATCTTAATTTTGTCCTTTTGTCAACAGGTTGTACAATCAAAATTTAAGTGACACTTCTGTCTTCTTTGGGCTGCTGGCTCTGCTGTGCTGAATCTCACCTGTTCAAGTTTCCAGTGAACCTTCTTGCATTCTCCTCTGGTTCTTACCCTGCAGTTATAACCTCAGTATTGGGAGCAAGCCTGGAAAATTTCAGAATGAAAACTGAAACCTTCCAAAAGGTAGGAGCAAATAAAAAACAGAGGATATTAATATAGCAACAGCTGGACTTCAGCTTTAATAACGTATATTTTTTTAGAGCACGTAGCAATTCAGATCAGACAGAGGTATTTGTGTGCTCCTGTTAAATCAGGCCTCTTGCCAATAACACAGTGAGAGGCTGGTACACTCTATTAAAATATTAATTACCAAGCCCCTTTCTTTTGATGGGTCTACTAAAGATACTTCAAATGGATATGTGAGAATTGATCAAAGATTCTGCAGGTTGTTGCCACTGCTCACTGGGCATTTCAAACCAAAGGAGAACCCGACTCCCATGAAAAAGATACTGTGTTTTTACAAGCAATAAAAAAACACTGGTCACTTGATTGCTATGGGGATGGATATAACTAAACCGGGCTTTCTTAAGGCAGAGAGCACGATCTAAGAGAAACAAAAAAAGACATGGGAGAGGGAGGGAAAGAGCGAGCAAGAGAGAGCTGAATTGATTTCAGTCTGTTCAGGTCTAGCTGGAAAACACAATGCAGTGAAACGGTCCCTTAGTCGGCAAGCTTCTTTTCCTAGGTTTTTCCCATGGTTTGAAGTGGAGAGGGAGGGATGGTATTAGAAAAAGTGTGTATGTGAGAGAGAGAGAGAAGGCTGTAGGAAAGGCAGAGAGATGAGAGACATCGTGTAAAATAGTCCTTTCCTTCTGGGGAGTGGAAAACTTTGAAGTCCACATCTCTGATTTTAAAGTGGCAGTGTCAGGTTCAGGCTGAAAGGTCCTGATATTTGAATCTTTGTGCTTGCGCTCAGGACTCTGCCTGTGCACACACCTGCACATCCAAACACCTGCCAGAGCATCCACACAGCAAATGGGCCCCACACTTCAGAGGGGCAACAGAAAATAAGCAAGGAGATGGCTTCACTGGTTTCTTGTACAGATATTCATGCTGGGGAAAAAAAAGACACATTTGTACATGTACGTATGGAAAAAGACATAACCAAAAGGGAAAAAGTGCTGTGGGCTTTACCTGCCTTAGAAAGCTGTTTTCTTCCTGGCATTACTAATGCAGTTATTAGGCTCAGAGTATGTTAAAGGCTCACCGTGGCTAAACAGATGAAGAAGCACAATTACAGGTGAGGAGAATATCTGTGAGAAGCACTGTGATTTGTCAGGCTTCACCATACCAGTAAATTCAGTTTCAAGAGTCACAATCTATGTCTGTTAATCAGAAGCCTTTTCTCCTCTGCAGGGGCATGGACATCTTGCCCAGCCTGGATATTTTGTCCTTGAAATGCATTTCAATAGATTGTTACTAACACTTCAGGCATACTACCAATGGTAAATCCACTGGAAACTGGAGGAAAAGTAAAAGGATAGGACAGAATTTAGCACTCGTGGCAGTCAAGTGAATTCTGGTAAGAGTTGATCCAGTGTTCAAGTGTCTCTTTTTCCTTTTCTCCCTTCCAAGAGCAGGAAGGTTTGTACTCATGGTGGAGCTGAGAGGGCTCATGCTCTGCTGGGTAGCAAGCTAATCTCACTGGAATCTGCACCCAAAAACTGCACCACATGCTAAAACCAGAAAGGTATTTGAGAATTGTGCAGTTTCAGATCAAGCCTATGACAGATATAAATGTTACCGTGATGGCCTGGGACTGTGAGGTCTGTTTCAAGCCAGAATAGAAGCATATGTGCATGGGGTGGCTCATGGGTCCTGATGGGAGACAGACAATGGATCAATCTATGTTCAATTGACAGACCTCCTTTACTGGAGGGGGAGATTTTGACTTGAATCCCTGGAATGTCGGCATTTTTCTTCCGAATACTCAATTTTCAGTTTAAATAGATAGAGTGAAAAGCCTATTTTCATGGCAGGTGGGCTAGAGAAGGGAGGTTTTAATGACTCTTTATTCTTGGATTTATAATCTGACACGCTGTATGCACATGTGTTTGTCACAAAACTGTGTGAGGTGCCCACCACCCAACCACGCATTGTCCAACAGATGTTAAAGCCATCAAGCGTGTTTGCTTCCAGTTCCAAAGGAAAACATTCTCTATTTTGGGACCTGGGATTTTTTTTAAACTGATCTAAACAAACAAATAAAAATAGTCTTAGAGAGTGGGGCCTTACGTGATCATAAGAAACTGTGTAAATGAGGATCTGAGGCCTGTTCCCTGACCCATAAACTAGGTTAGTAATCAGTGGTTCCTGCAGTTTGTTATTGTCGTCACAAAACCTGAGGTTAGGCTGCAGACTATTTAAAAATCACGTGCACTACCAACACGGGGTATCTAAACATACACTTACTGCAGGGATAAAGCATTAATTGCTCCTTCTAACAATACCTGAGAGGCTCAGTCACAGCAGAGGTCATGTCGCGTGAGGTACTGTAGGGGCACAAAAGGACAGTGCTTTCCCCAAGGTGGGTACAGCTGAAGACCCCAAATCTATCATGAATCTGTGTGGTAGGACTGTGCACAAGTGTGGTGCTCTGCTGCAGGACTAGGACCTACTCTGTGTGGACAGCAGGATACTGTCCTTGATTTTTTTATATAGATGTGTGCTTCATTTGTAAGAGGAGAGAGGGTAAAACCTGCCTTATGGGTTGGCATAAGCTGAACTGAATAGAAAGAAAGGCTGTTTCTAGTACCAGCCAGATTCCTGTTGCTTCACTGTAAGTCTCTTAACTTCAAATTAATGAATTTTGTATTTCAGTAGTAAGAAATAGAATTAACCAGCAAGAAATAAAAAATGTCAGCTTCCAGATTGAGAAATCCTACTGTGAAAGAACGGACAAATAGTGAAATGTTTCCTCTGACTGTAGAAAAAGAGAGAAGTGAGCCTAGGTAATAATAAGCCTAATAATTTTGCTTATTTGTAGTTGTTAGGGTAATTAGGCTCTGTCTTGGTTGCCTGGTCAAGGCTGACCCAAAACTATTTGTAGGATTAGGTTTGCTCACCTTTCTTAAACAAATTATTACCTTGTAAGTGATATGACAGCAGTGAATCCTCCAAGAGCAATGAACCCCTCTGTACCCATGGACACAGGATAAGTCAGGGCACTGTCAGACTTGCTCAAGGCAGGTGAGGAACTGCACAATGTAGCCATGTAGGTGGAAGGAAAATGCAGGATAAAACAGTATCACAGTCACTGCTACACCAGAGATATTTATATTGCTTTGTAAATACCCCAAAAAGTTTTGGAACTACCTGTGGAATTAATAAAAACTGAGCTGAGAATCCCTAGAAACAACTTTGTATGTCTTGATCTCACTCCCAAAAATGCCAGCAGTATGTGAATGTTTAGTTCCTCAGGTTTTAAGTACGAAAGGAAAAAGCCCCTAAAATATCTTCATAGGTAGCCCCTATAAAAGAACAAGATTCAAAAGCATTCCTTCAGGAGATCAAGGACGGTCCAGCCTTTGAAGCCTGGAGGATTGGGAAATTTAAAGATCTTTGTGGCAATCATATTGTGCCATTAGAAATCTACCATTTGGAATTGTAAAGCGTTTAAAAGGAATGATTCCAAATTCCACAGCTGTCTGGTGAATGACAACTTGATGTGGCCTGGGGGGGAGGAAGAAGGTCATTGTTGGGAAAACAGTTAAAATGAACATTTTCTGAACCGATGCTTTAGATAATACTTTGATAAATGAGGTTTAAAACAAATAAAATATTCCGGGTGACTTCCTGGGAAGAACAGATTAGTAAAACAAACAAACAAAACCCAAAATGCAAAGACAAGAAATAGGTATATGGCTTGTACATAGCAAATAATAGAGGACTGTTCAAAATAAAATGCACAATAAACAGTCTGAACCAGCATGATGAGACACTTCTGCTGGCTATGGGAGGTGATATATATTTTTTTATTGCACTGCAGTTTTGCCAAGCAAGAAAGATTCTGGAAGGCTCTGTTTATTTTGATACACTAAAATATTTGAGAATCCCTTTTTATTGCCTTTTTTCCCAAACCATTCAAGCAGCTCAGCTGCTTGATCAAAATACAAAAGCATTGCATGTGCCTGGCAAGTGGATAATGAAAGTGATCCCCTCAGTTTAGTATCTTTGTCAGCAGAGTGTAGTGAGAAAAGTAAACAAACAGCATCACTGATGACAAACTGATTTATGGAATTGTTTGTTATCATAATTTGCAGCACAATCATGACAAAAGGTACCAATCCTGTGGCTGTTAAGAACATTGTAGGGACGGCTGCTAGCTGTGTGCTCATAGTTCTCATCAAAAGTTTCTTGTGGATGGGTTTTGGAATAGGGTCTGTTAAGAATATTTTTATATTTTTTATATAAAAAAGATTTTTTCATCTCCCTTTAACAGAACCCATATGAAACAGCTTCTAATCCTGGTTTCTTCTGGCAAATATTTTATAGGTAAAACCAAATCAATATGTATAATTTGGGAGAAAATTTAAAAGCAGAAAATTTGCCCCCAAATTCAGCATAACCTTTTAATTTTATCCTCTTTAATCCTTTGATAATTTTTGTGCTTCTCCTACAGAAAAGCAATTTTGCTAATCACCTTTGTGCCAATCCCTGCATTCCTGACAATAGCGTGAACAGCTTCCATCAAAGTCTTTGATGTGGGAAAGACACACACACACATATAATCTGAAAACAATTCAGCTCCTTGGTTCTCAATGGTGAGCACTCTGCTTTAATAGAGTGCAAGTTCTGTGGAGGTTTCTAATCCTTTCTGCCAAACAGAAGAGACACAGTCAGGTAGCACACCTTATTCAGAAGTTAAAATAACATGTTACTTGCTCTTAGAGAAAATCAAAACAACTCAAGATCAAAAACAGATTCCGCCAACCCTAACGGGATAGACTTTCTACTCAGATAACTCTTGATCTAAGTGTGTAACAAGTAACCTGCTTTAATCCCTCAAAGCGATGGTGTTACAGATAAGTACTGTAGTAGCAGAGGAGGTGTCTTAAGTTTCAGAAATACACAAAAGCATTGGTTGGAAGGAAAAACAAAACAAAGAGCTGTCCACATGAATGTGTCTTTAGGTGGAAAGGTGTATTTGAGGGCACTGCAAATAATAAAACCCCTTGAAGACAGAAAAAAAAATGACAGGCAGGTATTCAAATGGTGCTTCTCCAAGCTGGATTTCATTGACTTACGCTGTTAAGGCTTTGCAGATATAAGCCCCCTGATTTTCAGTTTACAAGCCGTGATACTGGAATGCTCCTTCAGCACACAACCCTACCCCCTCTTCTAGAGGTTCAGACTGGTCATGAGCCATGAAAAGGACTGCAATCTTTGTAAGATTTGGGAAAGATATATTATTATGCTTACACTGCACTGAGCACCTGCTTCGAGTCCTTTATTAGAGCATGAACAATGCAGTGCAAAATAATCATGCTACACATACAGTTTTAGGAATAATTTAGAACCTTCCTTGGTTCTTGCTCCTGCAGACACCTACAGGAGCACTTTGGCATTACTGCAAAGAGTAAGGCTATGGGGTTCTTAGTCTGCAATGCACAGCTTTGTGACAGCTCTGCAACAGGCAGTATCCAAAACCACGCCTCAGAAAGTGTGTGCAAGGGTATGCAGTTGCTGGTATATTTCTCTTAAAAAAGAACCCAGAGAAAGTAATGGATGACATCTATATTTTGGTAAAAAAGTAACTATTGTTACTATGTTGCAAGATAATTGTCCATACTTGAAAACAACGCCATATTTAAGAGGAATGTATTGTAATTTTTTTCTTCATACTGTTCGGTGTCCCCTGCTTGGAGCATAGTTGCTCCAAGAAGTAACCTTCTCCAAGATTACTGGGTGTAAACACCTTTCATCTTAACCAAATATTTCACAGTTGTTTATACCTTGGGTTACAAATTGGAAGGCACTAAAGCCCCCCTTCTTCACATGCACTTGTCCATACCTTGGACCTGGTATTCCAGAGGGTCATACTGCACAGGTACTTTGCACCCAGGCTCCTTCTGGTCTGCAGCAAGTAGTTTTCCTTGGTAAAGCAGCACAGCCAGAGGCTGGAGACTGTCCACTGGAATTTGGGTGCCACACAGTGCAGGGAGACACGGACTATGCACATGCTGTCTCTGTAGAGTAAGAGAGCCTAAGACTAGAAGAGACCCCTTGGACTGTCTTGGTCTGATATCCTGAGTAAGGACTCTCCAGGTCAATTCCTTGTTAACTTTTAGTAGTTGTGGTCAAGCCTCTCTCTCTCTCCCCACCTAAGGAAAAAAACCCCAAAACCAAACCCAACTAGTATTGTTTTTTATAAATCCAGTAATGGTGAATCTACCATAAATCTTGGTAAGCTGTTTCAACAGCTTATTCATTATTTTATTCACTACAAAAGCACACTTCATTCATGAATTTGTTTCCCATCACCTTCTGTCAAGAGATCTTATCTCTTTGTCTGTTAAACGGAAGATCCAGGTTTTTCTTCCTGTTTCAGTACTCATAAGGTATGATCACCTCACACCTTAACCTTCTCTTTAGAAAGCTAAAATAGATTGAGCTCTTTGGGTCTTACTACAAAACATGTTTGACAGTCCTGTAATCATTCTTTACTACTCTTCCTTGAAACCCCTCTAGTTTTTAAACATCCTTCTTGAAGTGTTGTCTGGACAAATTATTTCCAAAACAGTCACAACAGAGTCAAAACCAGAGGTAAAAGAACTCTGAGCTTTTGTTTTTTTTCCCAGGACAGCACTAGCCCTTTGGTCACAGCACAGCAGAAGGAGCTCACGTTCAGCTGATTATTCATCTTAATGAAGTCTTTACGGAATTGCAGCTTTGCAGGATAGAGTTACATCCTTTCAGTGTGACCTACATTCTTTGTTCCTAGATGTGAGACTTTACATTTGGCTTGATTGAAATACATATGATGTGATTATGCCTAAACTTAACTTAGGGCTATGCAGCCATAAGCATCCTTCGCCTCTTGCCCCATGCTTTGTGCCTCCTACAAAGCTTTGCTAAGAAAGATTTCAGATTTCAGATTGCTAGTAAATATATTAAATAGTGTAGGGTGCATAAGCAGTCTCTGTGGAATCCTACCAGAGAAAGACCGACTTGATAATAAGTATGTCTTTACAATAACAATTTCAGACAGAGAAGTCACTCAGCTTTTAATAATTTTAATGTTTCAGACAATATTGTAGTCTGTTACAAAAAGAACCAAATTTCATATCATCAGAAAGACATGAAATTGACATAAAACTGCATTCACACAGTTTCCATAATCTTAAGCAAAATGTGTTGTATTACCTCCCTTTCAGCTGGCTACTTGAGTCCTGTACTAGATGTGCTGTTATTTCACCTGAGCTCAAACTCAGGTTGAGAAATCTTTAATTACTTCAGACATCACTCCTTAAAAATGCTGATAAAAAATCTGCTGCCTTCTGAAACTTCCCTGACTTCCAGGGTGTATTAAAACTCAGTGTAAATGGACCAGAGAGCTCCTTATCCAGCAGTTTTGAACCTCTAAAATACGAGGCTTCCAGACCTGGTGATTTATTCATAGGAGTATTTGGGAGCTTCAGATTAGACAGACAAGATGACTTTCTGGAATAGGATGCAAGTACTGTCAAGTGGCCTGTATACTATGGTAACCTCATTATATGCTGAAATTTATTATCCTGCTCCACCCTGCAAAATGAGATGTTGATTTTTTTGATGTGGTGGCAAAATGATACCTGTTCAAAGCATTCTAGGCAGATGATGAACTTCTTATAATTTATCTATTTTTTTTATTCTGAGGGAGACATTTCCCCAGCATTTCAAGCTTCTGTAGAGTGGAAAGTACTGCAAGAAAGAATAACACAACACTAGACTCATATTTTCCTGCTCCACTGTCTGTGGAGAGCTACTCTGCCATTTTGGACCAGAATCCTGCGTTGTCAGTACTCCAGGCTCCTGTGGATGGCAACAATGACTCAGTTATTATGAACTGTTCTTTCGAGGTGGTGTGCTTGTGTATGTGTACACACACGTGTGAACTGTGAGCACTTTTCAGACCCCGCTCTGTGGAGCTCTGGAGGGGGGAATGGACTGCAAGGAAGGGTGCTGGTGAAAAGCCAGCCCTAAATCCATTGTAGCAAGACCTGCTCTTGTGTCGGGAAGACCCTTTCTTTTATGTGTCACAGGAATCTGGGAGTGTTGAAAACTGCTGTGCAGCACCAGATGACCCCTGCTGTCACTTCGTGGGTGACAGGCTCTCCTGACCCTGGTCAAGGATAATTAATGAGCATTAAATCACCTTGCTGTTCACCTTCCTTTGCAGGAGTGCAGTACCTAGCTGGTGTTGCTCCAGGTGGTGAGGCAGATGTTCTGGTTACCTGGGATCACCATCCCCACCATTAATTGTTCACGTTATTAATGAACAATCCGTTACTCGGCTCAGGTGACGTCGCTAAGCGCAGATCGGAAGATACAGACCCGTGAGCCGGTTGTGGCGTGGCGAGGGGGTGTGGGGGAGGGCAAGTGGCACAGAGGGAGTCCCGACGGCTCCCGTTAATGAAGTAATCCGCTAACGAGGGTGGGCTCGGCGGCCCGTGCCCCCTCCGGTCCCGGCAGCCGCCTCCTCCCCCGGAGGGGGCAGTGACAGGCAGCGGCTTCTGCCCCATGTGACTGGGGAGCGGCTNNNCTGGCGTGGCCGCCGCTGGGCCGCGAGGGGCGGGGGACGCCAGGCCATTCCCGAAGTGCGGTTGCGCCGCCCTTTCCCTGCGCCAGGAGGGGCGGCGAGGGCACGGGAAGGGCCTCCCTGGGAGGGAGCGGCCGATGGCGCGCACCAGGGTGGCGGGGCCCAGCCCCGTCGCTGTCCGGAGGGGTTGGGGGAGGCGCCTCTTGTCCCCGCGAGGGAGCTGGCGAGGATGGCGGAGATTTCGCGGGGTATCTCACTGTCAGGCCCAGCGGGAGTGCTGGAGCGTGAGGTCCTCTCCACTTCTGGAGAACTGTGTCCAGTTCTGGCCTCCTCAATACAAGAAAGACAGGGAGCTATGGGTGAGGGTCCAGTGGAGGCCACGAAGAATTATAAGGGGTCTGGAACATATTCCGTGTGGGGAGAGACTGTGGGAGCCAGGCCTATTCAGTCTAGAGATGACTGAGAAGGATCTCATCAATGCATATAAGTATCTCAGAGGCAGGTGCCGGCAACAGGATGAGTAGCAACGCCCATAAACTAAAACAAACGAAGTTTCACCTCCTCATGAGGAAGAACGTTATGCTGAGGGTGGCAAAGCACTGGAATGGGCTGCCGAGGGAGGGCGTGGAGTCTCCCTCTGGAGACATTCAAAACCTACCTGGACTCATGGCTGTGTAACCTGCTCTAGGTCACCCTGCCTTGGCAGGGAGGCTGGACTAGGTTGTATTCAGAGGTCTTTTCCAACCCTAATAACTGTGATTTTGTGATCTTCTCAGTCCCCAGACCCCTCCAAACACTGAGGCTTGGGGGCTTCAGGCTACGGGAGGTTGGAGCACAAGGAGACAGATGGAGCTGCTGTGTGCAGCTGGCATGGATCGTGTATACCCACACACCCTCGCCACTTCTGAGCAGTGATCCCTGCCATGGTCTTGAAAACACCTCAGAGAAGAAGCTGCAAGGCAGCAAGGATGGCATCCTGGGAAAAGGCTGGAGAGTGGGCTTAGTGCATTCTTAGGTGAAAGAGCTTTTGTGGGCCCCCAGGAAGACGTGTCTTAAATTCTCACAGAGTAGCTTGCTGGTATAAATGGTGATGGCTGGCACAGAGCAAGTGACTCCTGGACTTTTCATGGCTTCTGGGTTTTAAAGTTTTGTGAGTAGGAATTATTTGAGGTTTTTTTCCTGGGGTCTTTATTTTTCCCCCAGTTCAACAGCACAACACAGCTTAGGAATAGGGTCAAGCCCTCTAGGCTCTGCAGTGTGTATGACACCAGCATCTTCTTAGATGAAGGGCCTCTGGGGCTTGGGCCTTGGCAGTGGTTGGTGACAATCCAGAGTTTGCCCTTCCTCTCTCAAATTTGGCTGTGTACCAAATGCCACTTGGAGGCAACTTCACAAAGTGGACCTTCCTTCCTCATTTAAGGATCCCAAGAGAAGTTTGTGTTCTTAGGATCTACGAATCCCTTCCTATGGCTTCTCTTTAGCTGCCAGCATGGATCTTGTTTGTCATTCAGTGACTCAATATTGTTTCCATAAACACTGTGCTGACATGACTCAAAAGAAGGGATGGCGAGTTTTGACCCTTGTTTTGCTGTCTGATGTTGCTGTCTCATCAATGCATAGACTTTAGAGAAACAATTATGGCTTCTGCTGGCTGGAGCAGAAATTTGCTGATGCTGAAAATCCTTGTGTTGGGTTTTCAGGCCAGCACTTCAACCCACTCAGTGTTCACAGGTTGGAAGTTAAGCGCAGTTCCCTTGGAAGTCAGCAGGAATAAGCACTGTGGAATGGCTGTGCTTTGGACTCTTGTCTACTGTGATATATGATTTTGTCTCCTGAGGAAATGAAGTTCTGTATTTTTCATTAAGAATAAGGTGATACTCTGCTCCTTCAGTTGCAGGAGGGATCAGGTGTACAGCAGAGCAGGTGCAATGTATGTAAGGACCACCACTTCCCCCTGCAGAAGAATGCAGGTCTATAAACAGCTACAGAAAGATTTGCTAGGTCAGAGGGTTTCAGAGAAGGGAAGGCTGCTTGAGTATCATGAACTCACAGGGATTTCAGTGCTGTTAGATTTGCTATGAACAGGGTTTTTTTTTTTTAGTAATTCTAGGATGTACTTTTGTGCTGTGTCCTATTTTAGTTTTTCTCAAACAACTCCATTACAGAGAGCTGCTTTTAGCATTGGTCAGCACTTCCTTGGTCCTGGGGAGTTCAGTCATAGGTAACACACTAAGTTACATAGCAAGTGGTTATGAAGAAGCATTGAGATATATATGGAGGATGATTCCTTTAATTACTTTTAACTTCATAGAAGGCTCAGACAGTCTCCAGTTCCTTGAAATAGTGTACCAAATCCTATGGAGAAGACCTGAAAAAACCCCTGGGTGGAGATCCAGCATTTGGGGTCAATTGCAGGAGTTTTACTCCAGTAGGGTAGACAGTTTGGCAACAGATACAATGCAAGGGCATATTGCAGAACCAGGAGGTCTGGATATCTGAACATCTGCAGAAGAACCAGTATGGCTGCATGTGTTGAGTTGCACAACTGTAAAATTTGTACTTAGCTGAAGAAGAGTTTAATAGTCTCTGTGGCAGCGCAAGGGCTTTAACTAGCCATGTTTCTTCTGTAGCACTTGTTCCTCTGGCATGTCTCCGAGATCAAGAGCAATCTCCCAGATTGCTGCTCTTGCAATTGAGAGAGTATAATTTGCAGAGAGATACTGTATTTTATTTGAGTAATCAGTACAAGTTGGGGAGGGAGTTTAAGCAAGCTTCTGGGCACACTGTCCTTCTTAATAGCAATTTTAAGTAGGAACCTGGTAGATTGCTTGTTGAAGGTTAAATTTGAGCTGAATAGGTATTTAAGCTAAATATTACTGTGAAAATAGAATGGTGACAAAGATGTTGGGTAGCTGGACCTTCTTAATAACTGTGCTTTCTTAGTGATATGGATGGAATAATTCTTGAGTTTGTCAAACTTTGCCATGACTCACTCAGGAGCTGAAGCTTCTATTGCCTGTTCTGGCTAATGTTGCATGAGGTGAACACTAGTTTCTACTTTTGAGAGGTTTTTGTGCAATACTGCGTGCAGTTGAGAAAGGAAAGGCTGGAACCGTTTATGGTTAATATACTTAATGAAATAACATGTATGGTTCTCACATTAGATCTTAAACTGATGGTCCCTGGGAGGCTGGCATAAGTTAAAAACTAGTCTAGGGAGTATTTACAGTTTAAGACAAAAATCCTTCTCAGAATAGTTTGATCATTTCTGCTGTTAAGTGGCTTTTGATAAGCCATCTGTTAATGCTTTGTAAATAGCAATAAATTTGAGCCTAAAGGAGGTAGCTGTGAAACTTAACTCCTGCCTCCACTTTCCCATTTTTAAAAAGGTGATTAACTTGAAAATGACACCATTTCTTTAAAATGCTTTTTCTGTTGGGTATATCTTCAGATAATTGTAACAACAAGGATCAGAAGGAACAAACTTTATCTTGTATGTGAAAAAACTGTTTGCACAGTCAGCTTGCTTATAAAACTTCTTTCTGCCAAAATAAGAAAGAGGTAAGATTGATAAGAAACTGGTTGTAAACCCCTAGCTGTTAGCAGCATGGAGAAGAAAAATAGTAGTATATGTAAAAAAAAAAAAAAAAAGATTTTATCTAATTTTTTAAATTGTCATCCTGGCTACATACTTTTAAAAATTGCCAGCTATGGTTATCTCTGGACTCATGCTTGTGCTTAAATTAAGCACAATTATTATTATTATTTTATATTATTATTAATATAATAATTAATTATAATATTAAATATTAAATTAAGTTGCTAATGATGTCAAAGGAAGATGTGAACTTAAGCCCAGACACTAGCTGTTATGCTGAAAGGCATATTCACAACATTGACAATCTCTAATGTGTTTCCTTTCTGGTAGATTCAGCCAAATGGGAGCCACAGATGTAAGCCAAGTTAAGTATTTAAGGCATGGATTCAATTGTGCACTTGTAGAAGAAGAAATAAGTTTGCTTTGAGAGATGTATGTGTACACTTCATTCCTTTGGCAGAGGGGAGTCACTAGGTTCATATCCACCTGAGTCACTGTATGTTAGGGATGGTAGGGGCTGACCTGGGGGAGTTCTTAAAGCACATTCTCAGTGTTAAAAATGTACCTTTTCTTCGTTGAATCAGCAGTAACTAAATGTTCAATAGAATATTGTGTCACTATTATGGAAATACAGAGTGGCTTTACATGGACGTGCTTCTTGGTATCTGAATTGTGAGTCTCTCCAAATCAGGTTGTCACTTTTTCTGTATAAACAAGTTAATTTTATGTATAGACCTGTACTGCTACAAGACCTTGTTGTGAGGATGGTAAAAAGAGATCCTTATGCTAAGATTTTTGCTTTATTCAGTCATAGGAGCAGCTGAAGTAAAAGTTGAGCCATGTCTTCTCAATGTAAGGTGAAAGGAGAATTTTTTGTGCAGCAGAAGGAGAATTTATGTGTGGCAGCATATCACAGAAAAGTTAAGGCTTAACAACACTTGTTGCATCTAAACTGTAGCTGAGTAATAACACAAAGCCTTTGGGGGTTTTGGTGATATAGTGATATTACAGTTGTGTCCTGTAGTCTGTGTCTGTTTTGCCAGCTGTTGTACAGGCCCAGCAAGAGCAGTCTCTGCCCTGATGAGCTTGCTGCCTAAATAGCCAGGGTAAACAGGGGCTGGA
The DNA here is from genome assembly GCA_013399945.1 of Ploceus nigricollis. Classification (NCBI taxonomy): domain Eukaryota; kingdom Metazoa; phylum Chordata; class Aves; order Passeriformes; family Ploceidae; genus Ploceus; species Ploceus nigricollis. The sequence continues at coordinate 607,530 of VXBC01006750.1, forward strand.
GGGGAAGGAGAGGCAGGGAGATGTCAACCAAGCCGCCCTCTGTGCAGCAGGTCAGTGTCAGAGCCAGGAATAGCAAAGGGTGCTTTAAGCCTTTATCCAGGGCCTGCTTGCAGGACCACCTTGGACTGGAGAAATCGGAGAGGCAAAGAGCTCATTGTAAGGTGATTCTTTATTTAAGGCACGGAAGAAAGGAATAAAGTTGCAGCTGAGCTAAACTTATTTCCTCTTTGTTACAAAGGAATTTTAGAGGGCAGGTTAAAAGTTGGAAGCTAAATAACTTGACAATTTGCTCTTTGTAATGTATTAATAGACGTCAAAATATAAAAGTGCATATTTTCTCTTTCCCTGTCTCCTGTTCTGCCTTGCCCACTTAGGATCATGGTATATTCTCCAGTTCAGAGAAGCAGATTCATAAATGAGCAGATTTATCATCTATGAGTATTTAAGAGCTTGTGTAAGCATTTTGATGAGTTAATAAAAGCTGTGTTTTCTCCAGATCTTGGAAAAATGTGTACACCTACAGGAGCAGGAAATGGCCAATCTGTGCAAGTCAAATCCAAATGCAAACTGCAGCAATCATAGGAGACCTCAGCCTTCACCACTGGAGGGGGAGGGAGTGTGAATGCTTGTAAAGCTGCTTCAGTTTCCTTCATCTTTTAAAACTTGTTTTAAAAACAAGGTTTCATTAAGGCAGAAATGAAGAAGGCAATGAACTGGTGCAGATGATGCAGAGGGGAATACTCTGGGGAGGATGTTGCAGTAACAGAAAAAGCTTGGATGAGGGAATGCAACTCTTGCTTTGTGCTGGAAAAGTCGGTGTTTTTTGTAAACTGCTGTTACATTTATTCTTACTCTGTCTTAAAGTGTTAGTGCTGAGCAGGACAGATCTGCCAGGACAGCTCCACAACATTGAAACTGCTGCTTTTTCTGGGAATGTGAAGTTGTTTTGTAAGAGTTCTTTGAGGCCTGCCGACCCTTCCCTTAAGATCTTCACTAGTTTGAAGAGGAAGAAGAATTTTATGTAGTTCAGGGCTTAAAATGTGTGTGCTTTGTTTGTTACTGTTACCCCTGTTGGACTAGGTATGGGTTATTTCATTCTATCCAAGTACTACCGTGACAGTCTACTCTTTCAAATCAGAATACACTTCACATGTCTTCAGCAGCTTCAGGTTTTCTCATAATCTTTCCAGGGCAGTGCATTTTTTCAAAGAAGCCCAGATTTTGTCTCCAAAAAGCCTACGAAACTCCCTGAGAGAGTCCAAATCCTGACTGGAGTTTCTAGCCAATATCCCATTGCGGTCACTTGTAAGGGAGAGGGCATCTGGTGGCAGAGTGGCCTGGCTCAGTCTTGGTGGTGATGGTTTTTTGGGAAGCCTTTGTGAAAATGTGTGTCCTTGCTGTGTGCACAGAAATTTGTTTGCACCTCTGGATATTAAGCTTCTGCCTTCTTCATGAGGTGACTTGTTCACAAGAGCTGTTTGGTGGAGCATTTGGCAACCTGGTAACATCTGAGATGGCATAGATACACCAGAGGAAGCAAGGAACAGTGAGGAACAGTTGGCAGAACTCTTTTCCATCTCGGAGTTATTTGAACCCATGTCCCTTAGGGAGAGGGGAGCACGGAGGACAGGCTGAACATGGCAGTAAGCTAAATAAGGGTCATGTGCTAAAGGAATTCAGTTGGAATTTTTGTCCTGGAAGAGACATTTAGAAAGCCAGCCGACTTGTTGAGGACAGTAACAGGGGCTCCTGACATAAATAGCTTTTCCCTCTTGGCTGGCTGTTGGTGGCCCATGACTTGTAGCTGCACTGAGACCCTGCCACTCAACAGGTGTGTCCTGACTACACAAATAAGTACAGTTGGCCATTGTGTGAGCCAGCCTTGCCACGGGGCCAAGGTTGATAGTGGGGCTTAGCCACTGTGACCTGTTTGTTCTCTCTATGACCCTTCCAGTCAGGCCTCAGGCAGGCTGGTGACAGCTTTTATGCAGACAGGAGATTTTGTCCACAGAAGAAATTCACTCTCAGCAGGTCTCTGCAGACTTGCGTTTCCAGATGAGCTCTTCAGTACTTAAAATGTAGCAAAACATGAAGGGCTTTGGTGGGTTAGGGTGCCCCATGCAGCTGGGAAAATACACGGCATGACATGTTGGTGTTATCTTCTGTAACATGGCCTATGTTGTTGCAGGCACCACTGTTTTGGCACATGCTGAAATTGTAGACAGCCAGCAGAAATCTCCCTGGGATGCAGTACAGCACAGAAGCTCTTGCTGTTGCAGAAATACCATTTCTGGTGGAAAAGGACTTTGGATGGGCAGGGGATCATTGAAGGCAAGATCTGTTGGGGGTGAAGCTTTAGGAGGTGATGTGCCCTGGCTGAGTGATTCTTTCATTGCTTTCTTTTGGGGCCCAGGCCAGCAACTGCCTTGGTACCTGAGGTCACCTGGGTCAGTGGTGCTGTGTGGGGACAGTTCCAGTCTCTTACTTCAGCAGCTGGGAAGTGGCCTCCAGAAGGAATATTACATTTCTTTTGGTAACTCTGCCAAGAAAGAGAGGAAATTCATAATTTGAGCAAAATAAGTTTGGCTTTTTTTTGTAGAGTGGGGAGAGGTAGGAAGGGGGAAATGAAAAATTCTTTATAATGGGTTGCTTGGGATGATTTTTCTCTTGGAGCTCCCTCTCAGGCTGTAAGAAATGTTCACCTTCTCTTCCTTAGTATAACAAAATATATATTTTTAAAATACAAAATAAGACTCCTTTGAAAAGGGAGCCTCCATCAGGAGTGCATGCAGTTGGAAACATGCATTGGCTCAAGTCATGTATTGCACTATGATTTGGGATCCTGATAGAGTGCTTCTTGGTGGTAATTAGATAATAATTAGATAATAACAAAGACATACAATGTTGTAAGTAATGTAACTATCAAGTATTGATAATTGTGATGCCCTAGTAGATGCACTCTAAAGGGCTTTAAGAACATTTTACTTCAATTTCATTGTGTTTTCATAATCAATTTTCACTCATTCCTTCATCCTGTGTTTCCTGTCATCCTTCTAGGATGCTGGACTGTACCTTAGTTGCTTTCTGATGAAGGCCTGTGTAGGTCCTGCTAAAAATAGCAGTCCTTCCCCAGTGAGTCAGCTGTCATTAGGCTTGAAGTTCACTGTTGGGTGGCTTCTCTGGGAACACAAATGCCAAGATCTTGATTTCACAGAGTAGTTAAGCATGTCCTGAATTTTAAGCATGTGGCTTAGTATTTTTCTGGATTGTATACTAAGAAAGATCAAGGTATTCATTGGTCAGTGGATAATGTTCCCTCCATAGCATTTTATATAGCATTTGGCTTCATGTGGTAGTTTAGTCTCCTGAATCTTAGGATGTTCAACAGAGTTGCTGAAGTAAGAGGTACCTAGTTTAGTCAGTGCAGATGTCTGATGTCTGTTGATTGCCTCAGTCGTCATGGAAAAATTCTTAAAAGGTTTGCAAGTGTAGAAAGTGTGTTGATCATGACTGAAACAAAATAGGCTCTTGTAGGGGAGAAAAGGAATTTTTTATCAAATTGTTAAGTTTATACGGTGATGCCGTTTTTAACTTTCTAAGATTTGAGAATTGTTCTCAGGCATTGCAGTGATACTCATCACATTTTTTGATGCATTCTGGGAAGTGCTCTGGAGGGATGCTGTTGAGGAAGCAAATCAAGTGGTCAAATTGTATCTCAGCACTTGATTCCATAGCTGGACTTGGTTTAACTTCAGATATGAGGGATCAAATGTCTCTGACCAACACTGCACTTCAGCATTTGCTGCCCCATAATTGGCAAAGGGGAGGGATGTGTCAGTCCAATTTCTATATCGTCTTTCTCCATAGGTCTGTCCCTTTTCTTGCATCTATTTTGAATAAATTAAATGTCTGGAATAGAAAAGGAGGATACTTTTAGGACATGTTTAAATTAGCTGGATTCAGAGTTGCTATATGGAGGAGGAAGGCTGGATGCGTAAATAATATATCAATTAAGAATAAAACAAAAAAAGACAAAACTTAACACCATAACCACCCCTCTTCCAAATCACCTCCCATACAGTCTCCCATATAGTCTCCCCACCCAACCCTCATCCCCTCCAGACAGGAACTGTTGATATGTGGGAAAGAACGAGGTGTCTGTTTTAGGAGTAACTTCAATAGTGAACTGGGGCTCTGGGCCGAGCCAATGTGTGACTCTTCGGAACTTTCATTTTCAGCAGTAGGAGGATCAAGGCCTGCTAGAAAAGGGACCAGCAGGGTAAGATGAAGGCTGCTTTTTTGACCTTGGAGTCACCTTTTCCAGAGCCTTGGAAATTACATCTAGTCTTAGTAGGGTTTATGCATTGAGCTCAGAATGTCTGGTTGGGCCAGCATGTGTTGGGAGGGGGATGTAGCATGAGTGTGTTTTCCATCACTGTGCAAGCTGGTGACTTAAAATCTGTATGTGGGGAGAACTTAACTGAGGGTTGAGTGTAGGGAGAAGTGTTTTGGAGTAATGAATGGAATTGCATGTAGGCGGAGAGCCTGAACTCTGTCTGGGAGAGTAATAAGCAATGATGAGAGTGGATCTGACCTGACTTTTTGGTACTGTGCATTCCACATCTCAGACACTATCTTGCCTCATGAGCTCTTGCAAGCACTCCCTTTAAAAAAGGAATTCCTCTTCTTGCAGCCTAGTCTAACTGTTTGGGTTTTGTTTGTTTGTTTTTAAATGGCTATGAAAAATAAAGAGCCTGTAGCTTTCTAAGTTCAGTTTTAATTGGTGTGGCTCTACTAATCATAAACGTAAAGTTGCAAAGCTTTCTAGAGGATGAAAAGCTTTTCTGTGTGTGGTTTCTGTTTTTGTTTAAAATGGGTCACATGCCCAGGAATGCAGTCAAATTATAATGGTGACTAAGTGCCGGAAAGCATAGAAAAGAGGAGGGAAGGGTGAACAGAAAAAAAAGGAGCCTGAGGCTATGGAAGGAAGGCTGGGAAAATAAGAATCTGGCCAGACCCCAGGGCCAGGTTAGAGATTCGTACACCCATTAACACGGGAGATGTTTATTTACAGGGAGCTAATCTTTGTTTTAAAAATGACAGAGTACCTGAAAATGCTACTTTTGGGAAGTGGATTGGAGAGACTATAGGGATGGGAGGAAGAAACTGATTTTGATGAGGCACCAGTTTCCATCTCTCAAGGATCTTCCCTTCTCCCTATGAATCTGGGTGTATTGGCTGTTGAGAAATGCATGAATGAGGGATAAACTCTTGTCGTCTAGTAAATGTAACCCCTAGTTACAAAGGACTAGAGTTTCTTCTTGTTTGTAGTTTTCTGATCTTTTCTATCTAAGCAGCTCCAGAAGGATATTGAATAATTATATTTATGATATGAGAAAGATGGGAGCTAAGGCTGCCTTTCCCCATGTCTTTAATCAACTCTGGATCATGAAAACAAAACAGGTGTTGAACAGCTGCTTGAACTGGGTAGATTCATGTAGACTCTAAGGAGACCTTGGTCCCAGGTCTCTGTGGTACCTACTTTTTGTCACGTCTTGAAGAGTATTGATCTTGGTTTGTCTCAGCTCATTCCAATAACTTTGATTTGTAGCCCAGCAACAGCTATATGAGCTATAGTTTCTCTTTTAGTCGCTTTGTCTGACTGTAAAGAGAGAATTTTCCAGTGATATGCTGAAATTCTCTGTCCTTTGATAAGCTTCTGCAAAAGGTAGTTTTTCTTGGGGTGTGTGTGCATTGGATTGTTTGTATACATGAATGTATTTTATCTTTAGTTTGAACACATCTTGATTTCCAATTATTGTATCTGGTTATGGGATTGTCAGACAGGTGATACTCTGGAACAGTTTCTTTTCTAGTCCTTCTGGATAGACACTCTGGCTTCCCACTTCAATGTTCTCCTGACTAGTGTTTCCTCCATCTGTTCTTGTGTAGTGTTGTCCTGATCTTAAATAGCTCTTGTCAGTCTCTATTAAAAGGGTGATATCCTGTATCTCTGGTTCTTCTGATGGTTTCTTTCTGTGTTTGGATTCTTTCTGTGTTTCATCTTGTTTGGATTACATTTTGTCTGAACCTGTGCTGCATTCAGTATACTTGGTCAAGTCTTGATCATATTTAAGGTTTGTGATCATCAGAGGTGGCTTTCTTTGCTGGTAATCCCCCACTCTTGTCAGTGTTCCTTTCTTGTCAGCTCTCATGAATGTCCTCACTGTAGTGTGGCACTGGCACCACCATGAGTGTGTCAGTTCATCATTGTGGAACCAGAGTGAGAGCTTACCTGTGGCCATCTTGAATGCATTTGCTGTCCAGAAGGCATCAGTCCTGGTTGCTAATCTCATCTCTCCTCCTCTGTCTGCAGAGCTGCTGGCATTCCAGTGAAGGAAAGGGTGAAGGTATCTCAGAACTGGAGGCATGGACGCTGCCGGAGGGAGACAGTCCTGAAATGGAAATGCAAGCAAGTGGCTTCTTCCTCCTCTTCTTTGTTATGTGACAGCTGCTGTGGGGCCTTGGGTTTGTGCCTGTGCCCTGAAATGAGATGTTTCCTGCTCTTTGTGCGCCATGAGGTCTTACAAGTGATTGTTGCTGGCTTAATTTGCCTGTTCCTGGGTAACCTGGAGTTGCTGCCTTGCCCTAGGGATTCATGCTGAGTGTCAGGAGTTTCTTTCTTAGTAATTTGAATTTGTCTTTGTTCTGATCTGTACAGTTCTCGTCACATTTAGCAACCTTTACTACAAACTGTTGCATTCATGTCTACTGCTGTATACCATGAGCAATCTTTTGTCCTGCTCTCACAATGAGCCCACCTTGATCCCAGATGTGGATTTAGGTGTCCCCTCAAAATGCTTTGTTTGTCTCCCGTGGTTTATCCTGGATTCTGATTTGGATGTACAAACCTAAAATGCTAATTGCCATTCATCTGCCTTTTGCTCCTTCATTCTCATGCTTCTCTCCTTCACTTAAAAAAAAAAGTATATTTGACATTAATGATGGGAGCTTGTTGTTAAATTCTTGTTTGCAAAGGTGTACTTGCCTTTCAAAGCAAAGCATAAGATAGGTCTCTTGTCTGAGCTGCACATCGAAATGTTCAGCCTTCACATCATCAGACTGAAGGAAAAATGAGAAAGACTGTGGTTTGTTAGCTGCTGAAGAACAGGGACCTTCTACTGAGCTTTCATGCCTTTTTGTGCTGTGTAGATTGAAGTGGTGGATAATGTGCCACTTCTTGTCTAGAGTCCTGGGAACAGCTGTAATGAGCAGAGTGGGTTTTGGTGCAGGTTGTATACCTGCCTTTGAAGTGCTTGCAACCATCTGTGAAGACAGGCTCTGTGGATATTAGAGATCATTACTAAACCAGCTTCCCAAGTGAAAAGGCGAGGACTGATTTAATGAGGCCACCATCCAAATGGCATCTCCTAATTTTCATTTATCCTGCTTCAGATTTGTTACTTCTCCTTATGAAAAAGCCATAGAAAAAGGTAAAAAGCTAAACTCCTGCAAAAGGAGAGCTGCAGAAACTGGCTGTAGTCTAGGTAAGCTGGATATTCACTTGCTTTTAGAGGACTGCGTAGGAGTGGAGGAAGGAAGGGGAAATCAAAGCCTGCCTAAACCCAGAGCTCCTGCTCTAAAGATGCCTCTTACTTTTTCCATGTATATGATCAAGTCCCAGATGAATATTATAAACTCAACTGCTTTGTCCATGTGATTAAAGGCCTGTTACTGGAGATGAATACAGGCAAGCAGGAACCTTCTGTCTAATGAGCAGTCTTGTCCTCTTGCTTGTTTCTAGTTGTTCATTGTGATGTTACAAGGTACGGCTGTGTGTAATGACTCTGATGACACAGAAAATCATGACCTCTGAGGATAAATGATCTAAAAAAAAGAGGGAGACAGGTTTTTATGAGAAGCCCCACTGCTTTCAGAGCCGTTTGTTCCTGAATAGTTTGAAAACTGAAAGGCTGCTCTGTAGAAAGGCTCTGGATTTGCTCGGTGTTTCCATGGACATTGGTGCACTTGGCAATGACTGCAGGGCAGAGACAATTTCACGCATCCATGCCCCATAGGACATGAGTCCCATCTGTCTTTGTATCTGGCCTCACTATATCCAGAAATCTTATTTGCTGATTCTCTGTTGGCTACACAAAAGCAAAATCTTGAGAAAAGCTCTCACTGCCTAAGTGTGTATTGTAACCTATTTTCTTCTGTATTTTGGTTTTGTTTCAAGAATAAATAAACTTCTTGAGATGGCAGACTTGATTCAGATATTTGCTTGAGTGTCTTGTCCTCTTCTTGATCTCCCAGAAAGTAAAGCATATTTTCCATATGTAACATCAATCTTCAAAATACTTTGGAATAGTTTGTTTGGCTCCACTGCTCATGGCCTGGAACCTGTCCGTACAAACCTGCCACTGTCCCACATAAAGCAGTGGGCAGGAAGGGCGTATGGACTCTTCTAGATGGGCAAGGGAAATCAAGAGCTTGCTCTACAGCTTATGGCTCAGCAGGGGAAGAGATGTGAAGTAGAAAAATACGTCCTCTGTATGACGAGCATAAAGTTCTTGGGTAGCCTCAGAGTGCAGGAGGCAGGTGACTTTCTCTCTGTAGGAAGATCTGTGATATTTTGGTAACATGCTCCCCTGCTTAGAGGTGTGTGGAACAGTGGCAGCTTTGTGGCCTCTGCTGGGCACCAGCAAATAGTGTTCAGGCTCAAGAGTGACTGCACCAGTCAATGCCTCACATTGAATGCTCTCTTAGAAATGCTCAGCATAGCTCGCCAACACCAGAGTCTAGTTTCTTAAAAAGTACAGAGCTCATGTGCAGGTTCGGAGGCCCTTAAGTATTTCCTGTCTATATTCACTAGGCTTTTGGCCATCTTCTCTTTTGGAGATTCCCTGCTTCCTTTTCCTCAGCTCTGGGTTAGAAAAATGCCAGCAATGTAATCTTCTTTTTGTGTTGCTGGAGAAGCTTCATTTGTCGCTGTGCTGCTATATTAATCCCTGCTTTTGCATGTGACCTGCTGCTCCAACTTCACTTTTCTTGAGCAGGCATTTGTTTTTGTTGATATGTTTGCATATGGAATTTTTTTTCTTTTTCTGTGAGAGGTTGTTTTGTTTCATTTTCTTCTCCCCACTCCTGCATGCTCCCAACCTGCTGTCTGTTTGCAGTTTGATGCCCTGGATGGAGCTGGATGGCGAATATCTCTACTTGTCTCAAGCGGAGAACATCCAGGCCTACCACCTCTGTGCAGAGGGGACAGGTTTGCAGCATCACCCTCAAGCCATCTTCTCTGGCCACCAGGAGGACGTGTGTCGCTTTGTTCTTGTCAACTCCCACATTGTCAGTGGAGGGGGGTAAGTTGGGTGAATGAAGGAGCCCAAGAGTTTTGCCACTGAAGTTGGAAATATTCTGTGTAACTCCAGCCCAGAGCAGAGGAGCCAGTTTTACTACACAGCGTCTTCATACTTGGCTGTGGTCAGCTGCTGCTGCTTCCTCTCTTATAATTTTCGTTCTGGCCTGAAAAAGCTTCTCCTGCAGCAGTAAAGGAGCTGAGTCTCATACTGTTGACCTTAAAAAGTGTCCTTTGCTCTTGTAAACTTGTGTTGATGTCCACAGGATTGTGGAATCGGGAGTGACTGATCAGGCAAACCTGACTGCTGTGCAAATTTCATTTCTTTCCCCATTAGACCCAGGGTAGCTAGACTCTTCTAATAATCAGTACTGCTTGTTAGCTGGGACTGCAGTAGTGCAGAAAGTTTTCTAGAGACAAGTGTGTGTTTATTAGACCCACTGATATAATTGTGGAGAGGGGAAAAACTGCCAAGCCTTCCAGCACACACACACTTCTTCAATTAATTTTGCATTTGACTGGACTTTTACAGTTACAGCAAGTGACAGGACTTTCATTAATAGCTCAAACTATAAAAATATACACAACAGTTAAGCACAGAATTGGGAGAGACAAGCATGGCTGTCTGCCCTGGGTATTGTGGGACTTTCCCCTGTGAACTGTAGACCAAAATTCAGGTGAAAATGGAGGCTTGCATTTAAAATTCCAGTAACTGTGTTGGTTGAAAAAGGTCTAAATGTCTGAGTAGTTAATTCAAAGCACAGCACCCTGCATAGCTGCTCTGAAATGAATGAAAAGCTGAGGCTTGGACATGGGTGATAATGTCCTCTCACTTGTTCCCTTACTCCAGCCATTCAGCATACAGACAGGATTCTGGCAAGCTCAAAGCAGTAGGAGGAGGAATGGCTGCTTTGCTATAGTTTCTGCAGCTTAACACAAAGTGAAGGGTGGAAAGATAGCCAAGAAAATTTTCATGTGCATCAGATCAGGCTTTAACTGGCTAGATGTGGAATTGCAAGAGAACAGGTGATGTGCAAAGAGTGGAGGGTTAATAATGCTGCGTGAATTTCAGCCCCTGTCACAGACCAGTCCTGGTCTTTTTGTAGCACTCCAGAGCATTAGTGGAAGGTGCATGTCCAAGAGATAGAAATTCCCTGCCTGTGGATTTGTTTTTCAGAGATGGAAGTATTGTCCTTCACAAGATCCATGGCTCCTACAGTGTCAAGTTCTCTGCGCATGAACAGGAAGTGAACTGTGTGGACTTCCAAGGTGGCCTCATTGTCAGCGGCTCCCGGGACCGAACAGCGAAGGTGAGCAGGGAATGTTTCAGCAGCTGCAGGTGCTGCTATAGAGGTGACTTCAGAGGTCTTGTGCCATGAATATTTAAGTGTCAGCAGAACTGTTGTGAGCCCTGTACTCCTTGCAGGAGGAATGCTGACTGTCTTGGCTCATTTCTCTGAAAAGATGCTTGCTCTGCCAGGCTTGTTAGAAAGAGATTTGGCAGTAATTTACAGCATCAGCTGCTGGCTTAAACTTGGAAGTGCAGAAGGCAGCAGCTGATGTTTTGCTTCTTTCCTTGTACATCCATCTACACCGTAGTGTTGATGCATGCCAGTTAGTGTGAAATTTGCTGTATGGATCTCAAACCCATCCTTGTTATGTGATTTAACATTGCAATGTGGTTTAACATACTCTCTGTTATATATGCAATCTCTGTAAAGGATAGGATGATGTCTTTTCCAAATCTATGGTTATTTGCTAATTTTGTGGTTTATTTATTTGTGTGGGGGTTTTCTTATTGTTTTTTTTTTTTTCCAGTGGTTCTTGGTTTGCAAACCAGGAATGAAGTTAGACTATGAGTATTATTAGCTTCCATTTTTCTCTTCCAGCTGGCATCACTGGGTCCTGTCACGTAATTTTTGACTATTTCTTTTTGGGGCAGGACCTTGTTGATTTTTGTCCTTCTGGATCTGGTTGGCAATGCTCTGTTCCTGGGTGGATCTGGAGAGTTGTTCATCTGAGCTATAATCAGCTCTGTTTGATCAGTTTAGGAAGCTCTACACAGATGTTTCACTCTTATCCTGCTAGCATGATGCAGTACCTGTGGTATCTTCACAACCACTTGTTTCATTGTTGGAAGTGGTTGCTGAGTGTTGAATATGTTGGTTTTTGCTCTGGGTAGGCTGATAGACACTCTTGGTCCCTAGTTTATATCATAGAGCATTCATGGAGGTAAGAGGAAAGCCAGCTAATTCCTGTTTTTCAAGAGGGGAAGTTGAAGCAAGGAAAGACTTAAATGTCTCTTTCAGGGTTTTATAGGAAGTGTGTGAAGCAGCATGACCCAATTTATTTTTGTTGGTCCCTCTGTACAGATGTACTCCTGAGTAAAATCACTTCCAAGTAAAGCAAGCAATGTTCTGATGCAAAAAGCAATTTTGGGATTGCTGTTTGCCTCCTGGGAGCAAGACCTTGATGCTGCTTTGTCTCACACTTCAGCGGTGCTGCTCCTCTCTGGTCTGTGGATCCTCTTTTCTGGGAGAGTGCCTTCTTGCTACTTCTCTGACAGCTGGAGGACAGACATCCTCGACCTTGAGAACAAATTCCTGAAGCCCAGAGGGGAATTTCAAGCTGTTTTTCTTAGAGCTAGTATGAGATCTTGCCCACACAGTGCTCCCCACAGCATATACTCTGGGGATGTTCACCTCTTATTTTTTATCATCTCTTTTGTAGGCTGTCTTGTTTGCGTGAATGAGACTCTTGGAGGGTGGAAGGGAATCCCTACCAACCTTTTAAAGGGGCTCTAAGTGTCTAAGCTATTGAGGGCTCTGCTGAGTGTTGATTAGGACTAAGCCCTGAAGAGCTGTTAATGTACATTCCTGTGTGATAGGCAGCAGATAGTGTGCTCTGAGCAATATTTTTAACCTGTAGGAGATAGGGATGCCTTAAAGGAGTTAAGCTTTTCTGCTGCTTTTGCTGACACTAGGTGCTAAATTCCCCGCTGACAAGAATAGCCTGCAATCCTGGGCATTATCAACAAACAAACAAATAGGGCACTCTGCGCTTTGAAGTCTTGAAGCAAAACATTAGGGGTTGGTTACAGACAACTGGGGGGCTTGAGTCCTGTAGGCCAAGAATGACGGCAAGGTGGAGAAAATGAGGGCCAGTAGCAGAGGCCCCAGCAAGAATTTTGGAGCCTTTATTAGGGCTCAGAAACAAAGGGGTGAACTGGTGGAAGGAAATGTGCATGTTTGCACTGTTGGGGGAGGGAAGGAATTCTCTCATACTGTCAGTGAGCAAGGGCAGCCAGTTTGAAAGCAGCCTGGGGTACACTTGAAAAGCTTGGTCTAAAGGGGGGTTTTATAAAAGAAGATTATTTTACAGGCTGGTGATTGATTAACTTTATAGTTAATGTTAATGGAAATTTTTCAGGGATGCTACTAAGTCTTCACACACTGTTCAAGAGAACAGATTTGAACATAGTTGTCATTTATTTAACTACAGAAGATGAGGAGTTTGTGTTGAATGCTCCCCTTAGAGAGCAAGTGGTGATGGGGGTCCTCTCTCTGTTACCAATGGAGTGAAATGTCGTCCTTATAAGCTGAATCTTTGCGTGACTTCAAGTGCTTGTTTCTGCCCGCAATTGAAGGCTCTGCTCCCCCAAAATAAGTAACTGGAATTCAGGGAGGAGGTCTGCGGGAAGGTAAGCATGGCAGTTTGGGCAGCTCTTCCAGCACAACATCAGCAGCATGTATCCTTCCTTCTGCTATTTTGGTGATGTGGCATAACATACATCTCTCTCTTTAGGTTTGGTCCCTGTCCGCGGGCAGAGTTGGTCAGTGTCTACATACAGTGCAGACAGAGGATCGAGTGTGGTCCATTGCTATCAGCCCATTATTAAGGTAACAGATCTCTTTGTTCCCAATTTTCAGCAGAGAGAAGTAGAGGAGCTGGATAGGCTGTGTGTCCACAAATCTTTGTGAGGCACCAATGTGACGGTTCAGGGAATTGATTTGTGTGGAGGCTGATCAGATGCTTGTGCCTGCAGCAAGCGCTCAGGGAAGAGCATGTGGTCTTTATTTCCTATACCAGCAGAGTGATCCCCTTATAAAGAGGCCATGAAGGTGGCCCTGGGTTCCTCTTAGTGCTGCAGGTGGGACCTGTTCATTCTTTCTTGAAGAAGGAACACTGACTTGCTAATTAGAAACAGTGAGCTGGATCCTCTTGAGATTTTCTCTGCTGAAAAGGTGCCAACCTGTATTCTCATTTTCTTGCAGAAGATATGCTGAACAAAAAGGTCCCTGCTTGAGAGCTGCGTGCAGTGGTTAGAACTCAGGTTTTTTTGAACATGTTGAACTGGCAAAGATGAAGTAGAGTTCGGGGATGTGGTTTTCCAGCCTCTGTTGCCTGTAGCTCTGTGCTTCTAGTGCAGGCATAATGCTACAAGTACAGCTTCAGCATGGGAGGCAAGGACAACACATACACCAGTGTCTTCCAGGGTATTCTTTGAAGTGCTCCTGTTATTGAAGAAGTGAAAATCTGAGAAACTCTCACTGTTAAAATCTTACACCAACCAGCAGTGATCTGTCTCTTTGGTTCCCTGTTAAACTGGTCTGCATGCAAGAGAGATTCTTCCTCAGCATACCTCAGGGAAGAGGGGAAGAAGAGCTGCTGTTGCTGCTCATGTGATGTCTGCAACTGCTGAATTTTAGACTTGTGCAAAACCAAAATACTGTCCACAACTGCTGTCCTTGTTAGATTTCCAAGTTTGTTTTGCAGGCAGCAGAAACTTAGTGGTATGCAGCTAATGGCTTTATCAGGGAAATGACACTCCAGGCTTGCTATGATTTTGCTGTTGCCTTTGCTCTGAGTGTTTGAGACTATTAGTGTTTTTGAAGAAGTGCCACGTGCATTAGTGCTGCTGCAAGATGTGAGATAGAAGCCTTTTTCTGTCTTCTGTGCTGCAAGGGTCCCTTTTCTGGCAGACAGGCTCTGGATCAGGCACTGTGGCTGGTTAGAGGCCAGTGGCATTCTGCTTCCTACTCCTAAGTGATGACCTACTGCTGTGGCCTCTTGTCAGGACGGTGTTCCTCTCCGTGGTGTGCATGCTTGTGCACACTCTCTGTCACAATATTTACCCTCAGTCTCCCCACCCCCCCTTTCCTCCCTGCCGGGTGATAAATTGGAGGTGGTGGAACAGCTAACCCATGAACAAGTGGGCTTAAATTGTGTGCTCTCATTTTTTATGAGACCGTGGACTGTACCAGCCTCTCCCACTAGCCCACCCTACTGCACCCTCCCCTTATGCCTCCATTTTTTAGGGAGGGGGTGTGGAGAATTAGAGCCAATTAGCCACGTCATTAATTCTTCAATTTGACGGCTGATATAGCAGGGCCTGAAACACGCTGCTGACCTCGTATAATGGGAACCCTGCTCCTTAACATATTGACGATGGGAGAAGTTAATTAAAATTCCACAGAGAGAAGGTGTCGGCTAACCTATAAACCTGTCGCTTCTCAGAACAAATCGCAGCCATCCTAGAAGAGAGAGAGGATCAGAGCAGGAGGGCATGTGGTGGGGGTTGGCCAGGGCAAGGGGCAGGGGAGATGAATTTTTCACTAATAGGTTTTATTACTTGCTGTCTAATGAGGATGAGTATCAAAAAGATAATATCTGGTTTCTAGGAAAGTCTGCTTTGGGGAGCTCTGTGGTTTCTGTTTCATTTGCAAGAGCCCATATTTCACCCATATGCATTCCCTATGCACTTAGGTCTAAAGCTTTTCCTCCCTTGCAGTTGCCATCCTTCTAGCCAGAGCTTGGATACATTTGTACCCCAGTGAGGCTGAACATGGCCTATAACCTCCACTTCCTCCTAAACATTTAATGTGACCTTCTGATTCTCCCTTCTCAATTGTGCTGATGTAAACTGAGATCTCCTCCATAAGGACAGGTAGTTCTACTGGCGTATAACTGCTGGAGAATCAGGCTCCAACCACCTAAGTATTTTGGGCCATTGCTGCTAAAAGCAGTTGTGTGCAAGGAAGGCTCCTCCAACTCTAGCCATTCAAAATGGCTTTGGAGAGGCTGTAGTTTCCTGACCTGGAAGTTTGCCAGGACTTAGACTCTCTAGAGTAGTCAGGGTGGTGTTTTTACTGAACTTCAGCTGTTAATGGGCTGAAACTTTTTGTCTTTTCAGTGGTATCTTCCTCTGCGTGAAGCTTCTTAAAAAGTATCCCATATGCTCCTGACCCACAGCTGGGTTTTCTGCTGTGCCTGCTGCAGTCCTGCACTGCTGGACTGCTACTCTAGAGGACAGTGCCTGTACACTCAGGCTGAATGTTAGAGACTTGTGCTCTTAGACCACAGCTCCTCTGGTTTCAGGCATTTTTTCCTTGGGTATTCTGCTTTGATTTGTCCATAGTTTCCTTGTGTCACTACAGAGATCATCCTGTAGATCTGCAGAGCTGGAGGAGGAGGAGGCTTCCTTGTTCTTAGTGTAGTGGTGCTATTCTGAATGTTTCTGGGTCTGCAAACAGAATGATTCCTATAAGGGAGATTAAGTAAAGGAAAGGTATTAAAAGGGTGCCAAGAATATGGGATCATCTCTTCATACTGTGCAGGGGAAAACTGCTTAGTCCTTTACATAACTTTTTCAGCCATGGAAGTGTCTTGACATTCATGTGTGTTGTTGGAGCTTCGTTGCTTTGGGGATCCCTAACAGTGCTCTGCAGGGTAATGGGGATGGGAGGGCATTGTGTTCATTTTGGGTTTTCAGCAAGTCTGCAAAGTTATGCTGGTCGGTGTGCTTTGGATAGCAGGTCACACACTGCATGTCACATAAGTGACTAGAGAAGACTCTGAGAGAGTTCTTAAGGTAGAATACTTAAAATAAGGGTACCTCAGCTTCTTTCAGCCACTGGTTTAATTGATCTCCAAAGCTATCCTTCTCCATAGATTAGTAAAATCATGTACTTACTCTGCTGCATACCCTAAACTACATTTTGTAGCTGCTCATAATCCTCTTCCCCCCACGAGTTCATTTGCCTTTTGAACTCTGCATCACGCAGATGTTAAACTTTCATTTACTGGTGCTTGCTGCAGTGACTTATATGTGCTCAGGGACCAGGGCAAACCTAAGTGCAGTGGACCAATTCAAATGTGCAAGTGAGGCAAACTCAGGAGTTTCTGAACCTTCATGCTTTGTGGTTCCCTGAAGTGGCAGTAGCCAGGGAAGAGAAGGGAGCAGTGTACAATGTAAACTGGAGGGGAAAGAAAAAAGTGGACCTTCATGTTAAGTTCATTATTAATCTTGGATCCAGATTTTTTTTTGTGTTGAATTTAAAAAAGTACTCAGATCTAAGCTGACTTCTCCTGCCAGGTCTGGCCAATGGCATTTGCTATTTTCATTTTTAAATATTTAAATATCATCATGAGATGCTGTACTCAAAGTGTGTCAGATTTTAAAGGAAGA
The DNA here is from genome assembly GCA_013399945.1 of Ploceus nigricollis. Classification (NCBI taxonomy): domain Eukaryota; kingdom Metazoa; phylum Chordata; class Aves; order Passeriformes; family Ploceidae; genus Ploceus; species Ploceus nigricollis. The sequence continues at coordinate 624,359 of VXBC01006750.1, forward strand.
AAAGAGAAAATGGAGGCACACAAATGGTTTCCAATGTTCGACTGTAGACAAGCAGCAGGATGCAAGGTTTCAGCTGTAGATAGAGAGCTGGGAAACCCTTGGTACACTTTGGGGCAATCATAAAGTGCCCTACTGTGACAGAAACATGCTTTGGGTGTGTAAGCCCAAGAGATAGTCTCTTTTTTTCTGACTCTGTCATTAGTCTGCTGCAATAGATAACCTCTCCTTGTGGATGTTGCCTTGGTGAAGTGCAGGAAAGCTTGTACTGAAGACTAGCTGTCTGCATTGGATGGTTAATTTAAAAGAAAATAAGTACTTGCATGAACAGATAAATTTAAAAAGCCAGGCTGGCTCTCCTGTTTGTGCAGTGTTGTAGTTGAGACCCAACTCCTCTATTTGAACAAGCTGATTTTAACCTAATTGCCTCTCCCATGGATTATTATGAGGAAGTAATGTCTGAGGAGATCTCTGCTTCTATGGACAACCTCAGGCAAATTGTAAAACGTTCCCCAAACTCGTTGGGGAAAGGAAGGAAGAGAAAGGTTACTGACAGGCAACTTTACTGAATGGGCCTCTCTTCCATTGGGAGTGATCAAAATGATTAATTTTGAGGGCTTCTTTTTAATGGTTATCTAGAAACTTCTTGTGAAAGTGAAACAATCTGATCTTGCAGGTTGCCTTAGAGCAAAACAACCCACTTGAATCAGAGCAACTTTGCAGTGGTTTTAACTGTGCAATTGAAGCTCTAATGTGTAGAAGTTAAAATGTTGGATAATGTTCCCCTGCTCTCATTTCTTACTCTGATTTTATCAGCAGGTTTCCCCTACTGCATATCAAGATGAGCTGTTGGCTGTAGTGTGCTCTGCTTTGACCTAGCTTTGTGCAGTTAACCTCTCTGAGTCTGCTAGGACTTGGGAGAAGTAACTGAGTTTTGTTCGGGTTTGTGCATTGCCAGCAAAACAGCCAACAGCAATAGCTCTGCTGTCCTTGGGGATCTTCATAGAGCCTGGTCGGTTTGAATAATTGAGAGGGGACTCTGACCTGCAGCTGTTTCTTAAGCAGGGCAGGAAGAACCTGCTCAACTGTGAGATCCCAGAGTGGACGTGCAGAGTTAGTGGTGGCATTAACTGCCATCTTTTACTGACCTCAGAGGGCGATCTGGATGTGGGTTTCTAGGTATATGCAATAGTCATAACTGACTTGGTGCTCTTTCACCCTAAAGCTGAAGAGCAGGAAATGAGTATCAGTTTCTCCCCTCTGGAGCTAAAATGACACCTGTGTCTTATCCATTTGCCCTGACTGTTCCCTTGATGTTGGGAGGAAGAAGACTTTGTTCTACCTTCTTTAATTGTGTGATAATGACTCTATTTGGTCTTTTTCATGTGGGTTAACACATGAACACACGTGTCCGTTTTCCCTCTCCTGTAGAAACAAACAAATATGCAAACATTTCTATAGATTGAGAAACTGCAGCTTACCTTTCTTCACTTCAATTTCTTTCTTTTGCCCTCTAAAGCTCATGTGATTGATGACTTCCTCCCTTTTTGTCACTTTTGGCCAATACTCTGATGTATATATTTTCTGTGACTGCGTGGATTGGCTCACTAGTGGTTGCGGGCAGGTGAGCAGGTTTTGGGAGGCAGTAGCTGACTGAGTTGGAACGCAGACATCTGTTTCTAATTGTGTTAAGCTGTGTTGCATATTGAATTTTTTTTCCTCCCCTGGCAGTTTTTTTATCATTTTTCCCCTTGCTTGAGGGGAAAGTCTGTCTCAGAAAGCTTGGAGGAAGCATCTTTCTTGTGCTGCATGGTTTGCACAGGAGAATCCATGACTGTTTAATCAATGTGACAGAATAAACTTAGTTGAGGGGGCTGGCAACCTTATGGTTTGAGGTTTCCATTTCCAGTTTGTGATTGTTTTCTCTTTGCTTTGTAAGTTTGCAGGGGGAGAAGGTAACTTCACCAGACCTTGGCTGCTGTTTACCTTTCCTCCGTTGTGCAGTGTGCCTTTGTTTTTCCACCTTTGATCAGTGTCCTGCCAACAGATAATTTAGCAATTGCATCCTAGGGTGGAAGTGTGGAGTTAATGTTAAAATTAGGGTTTTTTTCCTTTCCTAACTTCTGTGGCTGATGGAGCAGAGAAGAAGAGAGGGGAGGTGAAGAGGGCCATAAATTCTAGACCTGGTGATTCTGTTCCTTGTAGAGAAATGAAAGCCTCTGATGTCTCTTCAGCACTTTCATTAACATTTAAATTAAGGGTTTGTTTTTCAGGTGGCTTCAGTCGAAGCTCTTTCATAGTCTGACACATGGAGGCTGTTCTCTCACTCCTTTTCTCTCTCTCTTTCTCCACCTTGCATATCAGTGTACAACAGTAATCACTGTTTTATTTTTTTTTTCTGATCTCTCAGGAGGGCAGCGACCTGACAAGCTGTACTAGAGGTTCAAAGAGAAACAGAAATGGAGTGCAAAAGTAGATGACCAGGAGGATGCCAGGTTTCACTCCTACAATTAGAGCGCTGTCTGTTCCCTCCCCACCTTTCAAATGACTGCTTTTGGGGGCGGGAAGGGACGCAGAGGGATGGACCTTTCTTGCGTGGTGAGAGCCCCAGGTGCAGATGCCTCTAAGCAGGCTCAGCTTCCACTGTTACTCCTCCCAGATGAGGCCGAACCTGTCACTCAGAGGGTGCAGGCTCATGCCCTGAGGTGGGAAGTAAAGCTGTAGTGTCCTAAGATAGCAGCCTGGCCCTTCTAAAGGAGTGTTGATTCACTCTGAGGACAGTAGGAGACTGGCCCTCAGCCTGCCATTGGCATTTGAAAGGAGGGTGATAGTGGAGGATATTGCCCTGAAGTAAAGGCAATATCTGTCTTTTGTGCTGCAGGGCTTAAGTAATGTCTGCTCTGAGCACTGCAGCTTACAGTGTCTGAGGTGTTAGTTTGGATGTTGGCTTACAACGACCTAAACCAGACCATGCCTTGCCATGGCTAAGCAGTTTTTGGTATAAGAGCAATTGGTTCAACATCAAGAAAAAGAAGCTGTTTTCCTCCTGTTTCAACAGTTGTGTAAAAGCCAAGGAACAAAGGGATAGTTTTAGGTATGTCAATGACTTGCAGTGGAGAAGCAATGTAGTAGGATTTGTGTAAAGACATGAGTCTTTGTCTCAGAGCTCTTTTGAAATCTTCCACTTCTCATCTCTTACCCAGCTGGTCACTACTGGTAGGCTGTTACCTTCTGCAGACGCTCTGACAGGAACTGGGGGGCTCCAGTAGCACTGCACTGGTATCTTTTAGCTAAAAGACAGAGGAAAATGAGACAACACATGAGCAGTGTTTAGCATAAAGAAACTTGCAGCTTGGTTGCTGTGACTGTTCCATTTTCTATGACTTCACTGCACTACACTCCAAATTTGTTTTCCTTTCACTAAGACCTTCATCCAGGTGGGCTTTGAAGAATGCCAACAGGATGAGAGCAGCAAGCTGGCATGGGGTCAGGAAGGGTATTCCCTGAATGACAGTAGATATTGTGCATAAAGAAGAGTGCCAAAAATTTGTTTCTTCAAGACTGATCATAAGTGTGCCAGTGGTGGCTATGACTTATACCATGTGGCTCTTCTGGAGGACTTAATTCAAAGTCATACATTTGCAGAAGCATCCTATATACGCTGAATAATGTTCTGTTACGGAGTTTGGATTTTTTCCTTTTTGTGTGAACTATCACAGACTGTAGTCTGTCATTTCTTGTGTCACTTGTCAGGTTGAAGTATTATGTCTGACTGTTCTGAGTCTATAGTGATGACTCAGTGAGTGATGCAGAACAACCTTTCAGAGGCAGTTGGTCTTGTCCATGTTCCGAGTGCTCTGGAGCTGTCTGGTGGGATGTGCTTCTCTGATCCCATCTGACCCTTGCTCTAATTGTTTTGTCTCCATCTCATTGTTCTGGCAGTGCACATGGCTCCAACCTCCTCTCTGTGAGATATTTCTGAGTAGCCCTAAAAACCGCCACCATCAGCATCATCTTGGTATCTTCATCCTGTATCATGCAAGGGGGGAGTCAGAATGTCTGCTCTGCACTGCTGGCATCTATCCACTCTTGCAGGTGCTTCAGCTTTTGGAGACTCAGAGATTCACATCTACTGAGTTTTTCCTCAGGACTCTCTGTGGATGGTGCTGACCACATTTGCCGAAACCCGCAGCCCACGCAAATCAAAGATATCAGCAATAGGAAAGAGGATGTTTAGTATTTGTCTCACAGTGTCCTCGATCGTGGCTTCTGAGCCACTTCCAGTGTTGCTCACTCTCTAACTTTTCAGCGAGAAATGCTTTTAATTTAAGCTCTCCTGAGGCTGCATGCCAGCACAGAGCTCTGCTTGGCTGCTCTAGTGGTACTTGGGACAAGTGTGCTGCAGCACTAGCTGGGGCAACTCCTACTAATTCGCTGTGGAATCTCCACTGTATTTATGAGTGGAGAGGACAGGGGGATGCTTGCTCTCCCACCTTCCCCATGTTGTCTCAAAAGTCCTTGGTGCATCTTTGATTAGGTGTAGGTCAGAAGAATTTCCACATCGTGACCTTAATAACTGGGGTTGATTGGCAGGCAGTCTGCGGAGAGGGAGCAGCCTGTCCCTTTCATCTCCCTTGGTGCCGTGCTGGGACAATGGGCCAGCATATTTTCCTTGTTGTTCCTCATTTGAAAAGGGTCTGGTATCTCTACTAGGTACCTGTGACATGGGGGTCTTGATTGGGGTCTCATAAAGGGCCCTGTCACTGTGTCCAAAGGCCAGGAATANTCAAGCACATCTGCAGAATTGTCCCAGCCTCTGCCTCCCAGTTTCAAAAGAAAATGATCGTTTGATAAACCGTCCTGATTCACCACTTTCTCACAAGGGAGGGAGACCCACCTTTGACCTCTATGATTTCACATTGGGCCCAGCTCCCCCCCATCCAATTGCAGGAGAAACTTTGAAATGCATCCCTTGTGCTCCCTTTCCTTCTCCCTCTTTCCCTTTACTCTCTCTTCCCCTTGCTATTTTTTTTCTCTTTAGTCCCCCTCCTCCTCTTCCCACCACCCCCACCTTCCCCACTCTCCCGCTTTGTCAAAAAGCAGGCGTACTGCTTTGGAGTTTAGGCAAGTAATTAGTAAAATCTTTTCTGCAGCACAATAAAACCACAGCCCTTGGCCTGCATATTCCCACAATTTACATACTCGCGGGCATTTGAGAAAACAAGTGGTATTCCCAGTGCATCGTTGCCTATGAAAATCATTTGGAAGGCAGGGAGGGGAGGGTGCTGAGACCCACTCGCTCCTGCGAGCTATAGGAATGTGCATGAATATATTAAAATGTTTTCACACAATGCTTGTATTTTCCAACGGGAAGAGGCATCTTCTGGATGAAAGGCGGCTGGCCCAGACACAGGCCTCTTCCAAACACTCTTTCCCACTCAGGGTTTGTTTGCATGGACCAGATAGAGAGGGGGCCTGGAAGGGGAGGAAGGGGCAAGGCTGCTATCCATGAAGAGTAAATCTTTGTGTGCCTCTTACCCACTCCCCATTTGTGGTCCCAGAAAGTCAAATTATGAGGGAATTGTGTCTGCAGAGGGAGGCAGGAAGGGAGATCATCAGGACTTTCTGCAAAAGCTTTTGGAGGCATTGCAAACGTAGAGAGGAAATAGCTTGTAATGGACCATATAGTGCTGTGACCAATGGGATTCAGCGGCTGCAGCAGGAAATGACTGAGAGGGAGCTGACTATCTTGAGCAGTATTAGCAAAGTGCCTATTAATAACAGAAAACACTCTTGTAATACTTTTCCATCTTTATCTTACTGTCAAGAACAGGCTACTCAATGCTCAGTCTGGGCAGCATGTCCAGCTGTTCTTCTACTTTTTCCAAGAGGGTGGTTGTTCCAGGCTGTGCCACCAGTGGAACCCAGCAGTTTCCACTCCTTTTCAATCAGGGTCCACTTAGCTGCCTTTCCTCCAAAGAGGTTCTTTAGGCACTTTCTACTTACAGGATGTTGACAACAGGTGTGTGGTGAAACTTGTGTCTAGAGAGTGTAGATCTATGATTTCCTTTCTAACAAACAAGAACTGATGGAGAAAATTGAAGTGAAGGGAGGGAGAGGCTAAACACAAGTAATGAATAACTTGGCTTAGGAGCAGGGTTTGTATGTAGGGAAGACTGTTTTTTATTTGAGAATACTGGGGCAGGCTGCAAAGAGACTTTGCTTGGAGGTAGGGTGGTGGCTGCATTTTTTATTATTTTTGTTCAGTAATAGTCTTTTGGTGACTAAAAAAGCCCTTTGAAATTTCTGTGGGAAGTGGTGTGGCACCAGCAAGGTCATCTGGATGCCTTTTCCCTATGTGGTGCCAGCTCTTCTGGGTGGATAACCTGTCCAGATGGGTTCTGCCCTGAGGATTTACACGTCTGTCCAGCCACAATCATGGCAGCACAAATTTATGGATGCCATGAAGAGCTATTCCAAGGCCCACGCTACCCAGCTGAAGTCTCTGCTCTCCTGAAGGAATTTTCAGAACACAGGCTCTCAGAACAAGGCATAAGCCATTTAGAGAGGACTGGGAAAGCTTTATTGAGAATTTTTCCTCAGCTGAGCCAGCTCTTCATGTCCTTTCTGACCTCCTGTGACAGATGAGAGAAAATGTATTCCCCAAGACCTACAAGGAGCTAAACAATTTGGCATCTCAAAACCTTTTGCAAAAGAGTGTTCTGCATGGCAGCTGTTCCTAAACTGGACCTGCAGAAGTAGCAAAGCTCTGTAATGCTGTTGCTCCTGGCTGGCCTCCGCTGGTCATACTGGTGTTGGTCGTGGTGCAAAGGTCTCTAACCTTTTGTTGGAAACAACCAACAACCTAACTTGCAAGAGGGCTTACTTCTTATTTTTAATTATTGTCTTCCCAATTCCCTGCTCCTCCCCTTCATCTTTCTGCATTTCTTAAAGAGGCAGTGGAGGGAAAAAAGCTTTGGTTTTTGTTTGGGAAGGGGGTTAGCAAGGGCGACATGGCCCCTGCAACCTCTCATAGGGGTGTCTTGTCAGGGCGCGGCATGGAGGGCACAAACAGATCATAACCTTTAAATGAAAATGTGATGGAGGGGAGAGATGAAAGCAGTGAAACAAATTAGATACATCTAGAGGGGGTGCTCAACTGGAGAAAATTAGCATTTCTTCCTAATTGGAGTGCAGGGCATTCCATTACAGGGTTTCATTACAAGGAGGGAAGCACTGGGCCTCTTTGGAGGATTCCCCCCTGCCCTTGGTTTTTCTAGAAGTAAAAAAATATATTTGGGAGAGAACTGCAAAAGTACTGAATTTATCAGAGTGAAGGTTTCAGACTACTGCAGGAGAAAGAATTATAGTAAAGCACCAGTTCTTTATTTATTAAGACAAGAAAGTGATGATTGTGTACACAATGAAGGGAGTTGCTAGTCCTAGTTTTCCTGAAGGAAACGAAAAAGTATACAGGAGGCTGCAGGTGATGATAACTTTCACTAACTGCACAATACACTTGTTTCATGTGTTTTTGCCTGATTCTACCTCTAACTAGAGCTGTTGTATCCAACAGAATTTTGCATATATTCCTGGGAAGACAGTGGCCAACTTCCAGCACAGAATGTCTGGTGGCTGCTTTGGGGCTTGTGCACAGCTTTGTGGTCCAAATAGCTTGTGCCAGCTTGAGGAACAGGCAGACATGGATGTGCTTTATGTGTACATCTGTATGTGTGAATGGGGGCAAGGAGTAACTCAGAGAGAATTCAAGGGACAAGGTTTTACATTGCATTTCCTGATTAGAAGTAGAGGGTTTCTTTTTTCCAAGCATGGACTGGATTATTTATCAGTCAGTGCTCTCAGGAAAGGCTGGGGGGAAGAGAAGAAGGGGGAGGAAGAAGAAGAAGAAGAAGAAGAGAAATTCATACTTTCTTCAGGTGTGTGGTATGCAATGTATGTTGCTCTTCCAATCTACAGTAACAAACTTTTCTGTTCCAGCTCAGGAGAGAGAATACATGAGCATATCAATATGGATTTTAGAAAACTGCTGAAGGAAGTGTTCTGTCCACAGAGAAGGTGTTTCCTGGCAGAGGGGGAGATGTTTGCAGCAGCACTGCCTTCATCCTGGCATCCAGGCTCTGTCATCCATGTGTTTGGGATGAGGTTGCAGATGGTATGAATTTACAAAAGTCATAAATGTAAATCTCTGACTTATCACTTACTGCTGAATTTTGGCATTTTTACACAGAGCGTAGCACTGCCCATAGGAACATCTTCAAGCTTAGAGAAAATACTGATAAAAATGAAAGCATGGCTCAGAGATGGGCTTCTCCTGTATTAGCTCTGGCACACATTAGGATGATGATGTCTCCTGTCGCAACATTCTCCTTGTCACTTCAGTCCTCACAGAAGATGCTTGGCAGACTGTTTAAAATAAGGCAAGAGGAGAACAGGACCAGAGAGGCTGAAATTTGGAGAGGAGCAAATGAGTAACACAAGATAGTCATCCTTGAAGGGAAACCAGTTCCTCTGAAGAATGGGAATTTCTCCTCTGTGTGTGCATCTGGCTTGAATGCTAGTACACTTTCAGATGGAGCATGCCAGAGTGCCTCTTGCCTGTAGCTAAGCTTCAGTTTCCTTGGGTTGCTGGCATTGTGATTCTCTGCTGTGAGTTGAATCGGACACTGGAAATGTGGACGGAATTGTGTGGCTCTGACTCTCTTCTTGGCTCCATTGCCTCTGGTTTCTTTTCAGAGCAGTGTGAGACTGTTACAGACTGGAAGGCAGAGTGGAAAGTCTGTTCTTTCTGTGCAGTGTTGCCTGTATTGTGTTCTGTGGGTCATTATCTAGGATTTGTCAGGTCTTCTCTACCTTCCCTCCCAACTGCATGGAACACAACCGCTGCAACTGCTTTCTTGCTCTTAAGAGGTGTTGTGGGTTCATGATGCTCCATTTACCATCCCTGCATGTGGGATATACTTTTACTGCTTTGTAGGCATCCTGACACTTAGCAGGTGCAGGGCTAATTTGGGACCAGGTATTAAAGCCAGCTTTTAATGTGCATTGCCCTGTCTAATTAGTGAATTATTGCTCTTTCTCCTCTGAGATTGAAGCACATATTCCTTTAAGTCTCACCGTCCATCAAAGAGGACTTGAATGAGGCCCTGCTATGGTTGGTAGACACAGGCAGCTAATGACAAGAGAGAGCCCATTTCCTTTGTGAAGAGAGACCTGTACCAAGGTGATTTATAGTCCCAAAGATTTATTAGTGTGGGGGCTGAAGAGTCTTGCAAGCTGGAACCCAACAGCTTAGATTTTTTTCAGGGGAAAAATAAATCTGTGTACCTCTTCCCTACTCCTGAAAGAGGTGAACTCATCAGAAGCAGCAATTTCAGACTGAGCTGGGATAAGCAGCAACTGCTACTATTGCTGTGCTTGGTCTCTTCCTTCTGGTGCAGCTGTGCTGAGCTTTACACCTGTGCTTTGTTCAGTGACCTGCTTTGGCTGTTCAGGCTGATTTAATGAGGGATGGGGATGGAGCAGGACTGTCTGATTGAAGTTTCTCTTTTGCATCTGATTTTCTGTCTTGGCCTAGAGCATGTTTTAATTTTCTGTATACTTCCCCTGGATTTTCTCATCTTTGACAGTGGAGAAGCAAGGGAGCCTGCTCCAGATATTAGAAAAGCAGTAATGTTTCTCTAACATCTGTTTTCTGATGGTCTCAGAGCAGAAGGTTGTGGAGGTGAATGATGCCAGCAGTTTTGTAAGTGATTTTGTAAATTCATGGATAGCAGGTTCTAGGTGGGGATACACTCTTTAAAATCCTTAATACAGAAACTGTGGATGCAAAGTGAGTGACCACAGAAGGTTGCCAAGCTTACATGTTCTTCCTGAACAGCATCTGCCAGTACCACTGGAGATGAAAAAGGTGAGCTCGATGGGCCATAGCTTGACAAAAGTGGGCATTTCTCTTCTTCTTCTGGCCATGGTGGATCAGTCCAGCACACTTCTACCCCAGCATTTGGTGTTCAGCATTGGTCAGTAGTAAATGTCTATGGAGAAGATATGAAACAAGAGCAAAAGATCCTTTCCTGCCTATTCCTTCCCAGCTTCCAATGAGGAGAGGTTAGGGTTTCCCTGGCTAGAGTTTTTATCTGGACCAGTGTTTCTTTTATATTTGCAGAAGATAGCTCTGTGAGCAGCTCATCTCTTCTTTCTGAACCTTTTAATGTTCTGGGCTTCATAGGCTCCTTTCAAATTCAGTGTTGTGTCCTGAGGAAGAATAATGTTGTTCCATTTTTAAACCTTTTGCCTGATTCTCTTATGGGTTTGTACAGTGTACAAGTTTGTACAGTTTGTACAGAATGATTTCTCTCTCTAGACACTCTTCATTCTGTTTAAAGTTTTAATATTTTTCTCAAGCTACCCTAACTCTAGTATCAATGGCCTTGTGTGAAGCAGTAGCAAGCCACAACTTGCAGGTATTTGCTGGCCAGTTGTTGTTTGGAGTGGAGTTCACATGGAGTGGAGTTCAGGCATCCCTGAGCTGTAGTAAGCTCATCACATCCTCCCAGTGCAGCCTCTGATTGGAGTCCACAGAGATGCAGCCCAACATGAATTGATGGCCATGTAATTAGTTCTTGTGTATTCACATGGTAAAAGATGAGTGACAGTTTCGACTGGGACACTTGTAACTGGCTACAGAATCAAATACTGATGTTTGAGTAATGTGCTCATTTCAGTGTAGGACGTGTGAATGAGCTTGGTTTTGGCATTTCTTTGTGTGGGTGTTTGACTTAACAAGTAGAAATTGTTCTTTTAATAGCTGTGTTTTTTGGATGTGACTTCCTAAATTCTCAGAGCACATGGAAGTAGGGCAAGCAATGGAAAGGAAAGGAGGAAACTGTGGTTTCACACTCCTACCCACAAAGCTGCCTATGCATTTAAAGCTTCCAGACTTCTATTCCTTGAAGTGTTGGAGGACTGACTGCCAGCAGGTTGTCCTGCTTCACCAAGACAGCAGCTTACTGAGTGGCAGGAGGCAGTGTGGTACTTATATCCCTTTATCAGATATTTGTGTCATCAAAGCACAATGTATGTTAGGGAATCCTCTGTTCCATTGCAGACTTGAGATGTGTGCCTGAAGAGTCTTTTTCTCAGTCCTTTCCAATGCAATTCTTTCCCTCTTACACCATTTTAAGTGTAATTTTTCCCCAATATATACTGACATAAAGCTTCGTAATAAATTACTGCTCGCCTTCTTGTCTTATCCTTTCCCTATCTCTATGCCATCTATTTTGCCTGATCACTTTCCTATCTTCATCTAGCTTATCTAAGTTATCAGTGAAATTTAATAATTCTTAGCCTGCCTTGCAGCTCAGCCTGATTACAGATACTGAAAGTGAAAATTTGTGCTGTGAAACTGTACCTTATTGATGTCAGCATGGTTAGAACTCTGGCTTCTGGAAAACTTTTCCAGTGAGTTTTTGGGTGGTTTGGGATCTGTGTAGGAGGTAGCCACTAAATGTCTTTATGCCTTAGATATGTATTATCTGTTAATGAAGCCTTGTATGCCTTTCTCTGCATGCAGGGCTGGGGCTTTCTGCCCTGACTGCCAGGTTTGTTTTCTCACTCTGGTGCTTGCTCACAACCAAGCATGCCCTGAACCTGCAGATGGGGAGGAGGGGTTTTATTCAGGATCTTGGTTGCTTAGGGCTGAAGAGTTGACATGCTCCAAACACGTAGTATGAAAACCCTGAAGCAAATCATATTGCATAGAGTGGAGAACTGGGGAGGTGGAAGCTGCCCAGAGCTTTAAGGGCAAGTGGATTAAGGTTGTTGCAAGCGTGTCCGTGACAGGACTGGAATGATCAGAACAGGAAAGCTCTAGGAGTCATTTCATGGCTGAGTTAAACGCAGATGAGGCTTTGCTTCCCTCCTCCACAGAGCACCTGTGTCTCCATGCCTCAGTGTCCTGGCCCTCTCTGTGTGCAGCATGTGCTCCATATACATGCATTTCCCCTTTCACCTTTTCTGGTCTTTGACTTCTTAAAACCCTCTGAGCATTATTTCCCTCTCCCCTGATGAAGAACTCATTTAGACTTAATTTGTAAATTGTTTGAATATCAGAGGGCAGAGGAGGAATATCAAGCACTCTGGTTTTGTGATTTGGGTTCTTTCCCTTAAAAGCATGAACAAGTACAGCTCCTGCCTCTGCATGGTATCGAGAAAGGACTGCTGCCCTGTGTGCTAAGATAAGAAAAGTATATGTTTGACTCCTCTTCTTCCTCACCATCCTGATCATTTTTTTCAAAATTCTCCTAAATATTAGAGTTTGAATTTATTATACGTGTGTCTGTATAGCAAAAGGAAAAAGACAAAAATAATTTGTGGCTTGTGGCACTAGTAAAAGAGATTCCTTCCACCTCTACTTTTAAACCGAAACATTCTTGATTTTTAGTTGTTCTGGCAGACCTGAAAGGATTCTCCCTTCCCCCTGACCTCACTGGCATGCATGGATTGCTGCTTATTGAAAAGTAATTTTCTGTCATAGATTCTAATGGAAAAGTTTATATAAAATGTCATTCTATATATATACATGCATTTTTAAACAATACTTGTTAACTGAAAACTTTGCCAGTCACATCTGAAAAAATACTGAGATTGGTCTTGGCAGTCCCGAATCTTAAAAAATAGAAAGGCGGTATTTTATAAATAGAAGAGATTTTCTTCTTTTGCATCATGATTCTTTAAGCATTTTCTATACATGAGCAAATATTTAGACTTTTGTCCAAAGCAGTGACAGCTGGAATATTTACTTAAATCAGTTCCACATGTCCTCTTGTAGGGTGTGAGGTTATAAGAATAAAAAGCCCTGGACCACATAAGGTTTGTGATAAAGTATGAGCAGAGATGACATTACATATCTTTTCCCACTGGTGCAGGGAATGTTCACTCTGTTTCTCTGCACAGGCTTGAAATTGGCCTGGTCAACATGGGCCTGCTTTTGTTCATTCTTGGTGTCCGCTTCTCAGATGCCGGCATGGATTTCACAGCAAGCATACTTTGTCCAGAGGTGTCAGAAGTTGCTTCTAAGGAAAAGTCTTGAGAATTGTTGGGTCAAAGGCACACAGTATCTGGCTGAACTCATCTATCTGTGACAAGTACTTAAAGGCATCTTGGGTGAGGCTGAAATAAATAGGATTGAAATTGAAAAATGATCCTATCTGCAAGAGTCTTTCGTAAAATGTGATAGATAGGGCCTGAAAAGAAACCAGAATCATGGGGTTGAACCAGGCAGTTTGCTTCTCTAGTTTGCAATGTGCTGCAACATTGTGTCACCGTTGTATTTTAGGCAGCTCAGAAATTAAAACTCTGTGCCCTGGGGGTTGTGCTGCCTGCCTGCTCCCTTCCTACAATTGGAGTCCCTGAGGATCTCCTTTCCTTGTTGTCAGGATTGTTGTAATTGCATCATCTCCTAGGGCTTGCTCAGCACTCTGATGTACCTGTCCTTTGATAATAGTGTCATCTTTTCACTTCCCTGCTGGATCTTCACCTAGTCTTCATTGCAGAATCAGGACCAAGCTTTTAGATTATGACAATTCTTGCTTTCTAGTAGGATATTGCAATCATAAGAGACACAAGGTGAGTTTTTTAAAACTTTAAAAACAAACAAAAAATTCCCCAGACCCCATTGCACTGAAGCTGTGATCATTAATCCAGCTGAGCAGCAGCTTTAACTTGTCTACAAGACCTGACAAGTCAGGACAAGCATTTCTATCTTGAAGGCAATGGTGATAATTCAAAAAAAGCATAGATGCTAACAAGTCCTGAGAATCAGCAGAGGCAGCATGCCACACACAGGATGCCAGTTTCTGGCTTGTGGGACGTCTGCCATCAGTCTGATTTAACACAGGAGCGATACACTGGTGGCCAAGTTTTTTGAACTCACATGCAACAGGTTTCCTGGTAGTTTTGCAAAACCAAAGTCTTGTATCAGAAAGGGAGACAGAACAAGTGAGGTCCTACTATGAAAAACAGTTTTGGTTTGCTAATGGGAGATGCCTCAGTAAAAAGAGAACCTGGAGCCTTTTTTGCTTCCTCCTGGTTATGGTTGTTGCTTGACTTTTGGAGCAGATGCTGGAGGAGTTGACTTACTTTTTGATGATTTTTCTCAGCAATAAGAGTTCTCACTCTGTCCTTCTCACAGTTCTTGCTATCCTGTTTGGGACCTGCACTGTCCAGCTTATTCTCCCTGTGTCCATTGCCTTTCTAAATCTCAGTGTGAAGGTACTAGACTAGAAATCCTGTCCTGGGAGCATAGGCTACACCAGGCCTTCAAGAATCTGTCATGCATCGCACCCCTTCACATGCTTCTATTGTGCATCACTGGATCTCTTTTCTCTTTTACCACTTTTTTTGGCATCCTGCACTGCCCTGTTCCACAGGCTGGGGGAAGGATGCCATGGGCTGACTTCCTCAGTGTGTGTCCCACCGCTGACCGTGCCCCAGCTATGCCAGGCGAGCTGTCCCGCTCCCACCCCCTCCTCTTGCTCGCCCCAGATTGGAGCCCCTGAGAGGTCTTTGTCCGCCTGTTGAGAGCAGCCCCCGTTCCTCCATTCCCACATGGCGCACCCTCCCCAGCAGCCCTCTCTCCATTCAGCAGTTTGGGCTGAAAGAACCTTGGCTAATTACGCGGGGCTGAAAATTACCACTTTGCCATGTTTTCCTGCTGCTGGGCCCATTTGTGTGGGGCCTGTAGTTAGAGGGAACAAAGTGCCCCCCGTGGAGCCAGGCAAGCCCCAAGTGTGAAGCTACAGGTACAAGCAAGAGGGGAATGAAGGGAATAATTACCAGCTTGTCCAGGTGAAAGCCCCGTTAAAACTTCAATAAGCCAATTAGGGGCCAGGGTGTGTGTGTGGGGAGAGTCTCCCCCACCTATAACTGATTCCCACCAGGCAATTAACAGAAATCATTTCACGGAGGGGAGGATGAGAAATGGCTCTTAGAAATTGTCTTGAGTTGGGGGGGGCCTGAAACAGCACGACTGCTGCAATGGTCCTCATGTACTCCAACCTCCCTGCTCACTGTGTGGCCTGAAAATGTTGGTGGGGCTAGGAGGAGAGGGAGGAGGGAGGGAAAATGGCAAAGAAAAAGGAATCGCTGGAGCTTTACACCTGGGCAGGCTTTGAGGAAGTGAGGGCTGGAGTTCAGAGCTTCTTGTAAGGCTGTGTGTGGGCCCAGAGCACCAAGCTCAAGGGGGCTGCTGGCTCTGGGGAAGTGGGCAAAGATTGAGCTCAGGGTGTCTTCCCCGTGGGGGTTACGGGGAAGGATAACGGTGCTGACCAGAATAGGGAGGGTAAACGTGATGGGTGTGAAGGCTGGAAGTGGGTGTGCAGGTTGGTGAGAACTGAATGCCAGGCCTTCAGAGATCTGTGCATGTATGTCATCCAGGGATCATGTTTTTCTGCTGCTCAGTCAGCAGCTCCACCTGTTCCTTCCTTTCGACTCATTCAAAAAACCCAGGGAATTTTCTCAAGATAGAGATTTTATGAAGTTATCTTGCAACTCCTGTGTACTATATTGCAGATGCCATGTGCAGCAGTTGGAGGTAGAGCATGTTGTCTGGTGGGTACCTCTCAGGAGTCTTGCCCATTGGTGTTTGAAAAGCTGCTCTGGGGAGTAGAGCAAGAGTAGAGCAGAGGATGAAGTTGCTACAGATGGTTGAGATTTCTGTAGTGATGTTGGAAGGGAGAATGCTTTGTGTGAGTAAGGAAGCTGAGACACCAGCTGTGGTTATTTCACCTGCACTTGAAAAAGAAACAAAAAACCCAAATAAACCTTTTAACTCCTCAAAACACAAATGTAACCTTAGTAGCCACTTTCTTTGAATTTCTAATGTTGTAGCTTCTGAGCATTAAAAATGTTCTTTGAGATTTTGTTCTGGTTACTGATAAGCTGATATAACTGTGCTGTAGTGGTGTTCAACCAGCTAGTCTCAAACTGACCTGAAAGTCCCTAGATTTCATCCTTTTTCTTGTTTTTTTTCCTCCCCTTCTCTTTCTGTGGTAGAAATAGAGAGCTGTATCTCTTGCACAGCCCAGATTTTAGACTGAGAAGTGATTTCTCAGTTGAGTCATGTTTCTTTATTATTCAGCTTCTAAGATGTAACCCCAGTGGTTGCCTGCAGAGAGCTCTGTTCACAGAAAGAGCTGGTAGGCATGCACATACAAATCAGTTTTGGCATGGGCTTTGATTTTTGGTACAGGTTATTCAGATCAGTGCCTGAATTGTGTTCTAGATTAAATTTCTGTTATGGTTAAGGATTCTCTTTTTTCCTGTAATAACAGTAATAATTTTAGCATTATTTGAGGTTTAAATTTGGTCTTGAGAGAGATAAGGAGTTCTTGTACAGAGACCTCTGCATGAACAACTACTCTATGCCTGGTAAGCCCAGAGGTTTGGGGAGTGAGGAAAAATGAAGATTGTTGGACATAGCATGTAAATATGTATTTTGCACTGTTAAAAATAGGTTTTCAAGACTTTTCCTTCAATAAAGGAGCAGGGTTGATGTCAAATAATTGTATAGCTACAAAAGCAATTCTGTTTGAAGTTCTGAAAAATGACAGCAGCACTGTGAAAAGCACTGTTCCAATATTCCTCTTGTAAAGGAACACTCAGGATCCTCAATCAACTTTTATAGAGCTAATCTGAATGTGGTTCTCTTTTGGACATTTGCTTCTTCCTAAAAGCATGTGTCATGTGGAGTATTGGGGAAAGCAGTGATACATAGATGTGAACAGGCCTAGGAGCATCAGGACTGCTTTGTGGATTGAATCACTAGTTTCTAATCAAGGGTATTTTCCCATTCTATGCTGTAGTGTGAAAGAGTGTGCACGTGTTTGGAATCTTTGTCTTGATGTCATTGAGTTCAGTTTTTCTCCAGAAATGAGGATTGTATCTGGTGGCTTGTTTTCACAGGCCTTACCTGCTGCAGGGCTGCTGAAGGGACAGTGATCAAGGTTGCAGGTAACTTGGGCACAGAGTATGGGGTGAAACTGCAAAGAAGTGAAGGCAGGATGGAGGTGTCTAGGTTGGACACCTGCTAAGCAGCTTGCTAGAGTAGGGATGATCTATCTAACGTGCCAGGAATTGGGCTTTTGGGAATATGAAAAGCTTTTTCTGCTCTTCAGCCAGAGTGTCTCTGAAGTCTGGAGGAAGACATGAAGTTAGAGGCCAAGGAGGAAGGCTGGAGAGGTGAAGCTGATGTTCCTTCATGAGACATGAAGTATATGACTTGGGAGGCAGCAAGTAATTTCTTGAGCATTTCTTCTATCTCATGCGCTGGAGTTCTGCCTCAAATGTGAGTTCATGTTTCAATCCAGCATCTCTATAGTGCCCTTCAGTATAAAATGTAAATGCCATCTTTCTGGGGACCACTTTTTAGTGGTCCACTTGAGGTGGCGTATGAATGAGTTATTAGTCCATCTGTTCATTCATGTGTCACTGGTGTCACAGGATTTCCTCTTGGAGCAGTAGTGGTTGTCAGCATTGCAGGGTTCATGGTCTTCTCTATGCATTTTGCTTTCTCCCTGTGCTGAGTCCATGGTGGGGTGGCAGAGCTCTTCTGTACCTTCTCTCTGTGACATTTATGAGGTATATCAGGGACACAATTTAACTCTGAGTTGACTGGTGCCTTGGGGGATGCTGTAGCATATGAGCATATGAGCTCAAAGAAGTAGCAGCAAACCTGCCAGAGCTTTCCAGTCTGTTTCTGGAACAAGCCTGGCTATTTGCCTTCAGCTGCTGGGTCTTTTCAGCAAGGTTATTCAACAAAGATGAGGCTGTGCTGCAGTGGGATTCTTCTGCTTGCTCAGATGAGCTTTAGGTGCACTGTCTTACCTGCTGATTTTTGTTGAATTTGTGTTTACAGAATGTTAACATATAACCCAGCTGTCTTGACTTCTGAGATACTGAAGATGCTTGGTTCAGTTCTCTGGTCATCCTGTGAGAAGTACAAAGTACAGCTAAAGCAGCTGGTCTAGGACAGTGAAGGGGCAACACCAGCCCAACATGATCACCCAGTCCTGGGTTTGTCCAGCATTGTCTGCATCCAAGGCAGATGGGATTTCTTGCATATTTGTGGTGCCTGCTTGCTCATAAAGAAGAGGATGCTAAACTGATGCTGTGCTGGTTTTTTTTTTTTTTCCCTCCTTGCAAATTAAATGCCCCTGGGGAAGGAGCACTTGCTCCCCTGCACTCTCTGTCTCTTTCCCTTTGTGTGTATCTGGTCTGTTGGAGAAGTCTCATGCTGGAGGTGGCGAAACTCCCTGTGCTGGGTTTCTGACCCCCTCCTCTCCCCTTCACAATGTTGTTACTGTTGCATCTGCTCTTCAGCAGGGGCTCCATCAAGTTTGTGTGACCTTAGCACTGTATTCATGCTGGAGGAGTTACCTTCCATAATGATGTCAACTGATGAGGCTGGCGGGATGGTGGCGGCTGCGATAAGACATGACATGTTCTAATGATTCGCCTTAGCGAGCTGCCTGTGTGTGTTGGGGGGGCACAGAGGGGCTTGGAGATGGGAGGTGGGGGCCCCACAGGTGCCGACAAAGACTTTGACCTTTGCTGCTATAATATCAGTGTTTCACAGGCAGGGCGGTTCGGTAACCCACTTTCAGCCCATCAAAAATTGATTTAATTGCAATTTTTTCCCCCAATTAGGAGCACTGGAGCTTAACTAATTGGAGTAATAGAGAGTAATAAGGCTCTGATAAAAAGCCTTCCTCTGCCTCCTTTGTATCTTGTGTCATCGCCTGTCAGAGGTCAGAGAGCTTGCATATTCTATTAGGCAGAGTTGCCTTCATTTGTACAAATTAGTTTACCCAACAGTAATTAAAATGCCAGTGCGGGTCGGGGAGAGCTGAATACAACTGATGGGCACGTTGGTGAAGGATTTGACAGCTCCGGTGGCCTCCCTTGCCAAAGCGTGTCAGTGCTGAATCAAAGGCTACACAAACCCACAGACCCGTGTGTTTAACCCGCGGCACCGTCAGCACCAACTGCTCTCTCTCTTCTCCTATTTCCCTTTTGGACTTGCTTTCCCTTCTCCTTCTTTTCTGATCTCACTTGAGACTTTTTAAAATAGATGTTTCCCATCTTTGAGCTGTCCTTTCTGTTGATCGCTTTCATAACACTGCTACCAACCCCCCCATCCTGTCTCCCCTGGTTCTCCCCCTTTTCTCCCCCTGCCTTCCACATTCCCAGCTGCAGGGCTCTGTCAAGTAATAACTCCTTTGTTTCCCAGTCCAGTGAGTCTCCATATATAATAGTTTCCAAAACGGAACAACGATGTCCAATTCCAGGGGGCGGGGGAGAGCGCCAGGAGGAAGGAACGGACTCTTGCACGTGTCAAGCAGATTCTGGATTTGAAATCCCTGAAGAGCAGAATAGAACTAGAGAAGCAATCTGTTTACAGTGCAGGGAAGGGCACAATCCTGGGGCACAGGGGAGGTGTATTGAGAAGAGGTGGGAAAGGACCTGTTTTATCCAGGTTCCCTCAATGACTTTGCATTACAGGATTCCCAGCTCAGGCAGGACCCACTCTAGAGGCTGGGTTGATAGTGGGGAAAGTATATGTTGTTCAATATGACTTGTATTTCTGGAGCTGAGACTGTTTCCAAGCCTCAGGATAAACAGCATCTTTCCAAAAGGACTGATGGACATCTACCTCAGTCCCCTCTGAGGTAGATGGTGATCATTTGTTCACATCTGGCAATGGTCTGTCCAGGATGGGGTAAAGAGGGATGCTACATGAGTCAAACTGTAGTTGACACCTTGGGACCAGCCATAGGATTATTGCAGCTGGAGTGTAGCCAGAGCACTACTGCTGTTGCCAGAAATGCCATGGGATCTTCAACAACCACAAATGGAGAGTTCTTGTGTTTCTTCCAACAGCACTGCCAGGATGTGTATTCTCTTTCATTTCCTGGCCCAGCTTCTATTGTAGGGGGATGATGTCTAATGAAATGTCTCTTCTGCAACGTAGAGAAAGTCTGGCTTCTGTAGAAGCAGGCTCTTGGTTGTTCTGTTGGGTTTTTATTTTCCTCTCTTGTTATTCCTCTCCTCTCTTCTCTGTCAGTAGGGAGTTTCAAATAAGAAGGAGGACATCAAAGTATCAGATGAGTTGGAAGATTCCTTGTGTTGGACAACAAAAATAAGCTGTTTATGAAGTATGTGTGTCAATGCTGTGCAAAGTTCTTGCCTTCCTGGTTTGGTTTTTGGCTTGGTTTTAGTTCCGAGGGGAT
This sequence comes from Ploceus nigricollis, assembly GCA_013399945.1. Classification (NCBI taxonomy): domain Eukaryota; kingdom Metazoa; phylum Chordata; class Aves; order Passeriformes; family Ploceidae; genus Ploceus; species Ploceus nigricollis. Next base: position 644,662 of record VXBC01006750.1, read on the forward strand.
CCCTGTGAAGACAGCATGCCCTGTTATGGAAGCCCTACAATGGTGCTTTTTTTCGCCTTAGAAGGGCCTGTTAGAGGGAGCTTGTAGTTATGGTAGCTAGCAGCTAGGACAGGAGGAAGCTTAGTGGGAAAGGGGCTTTACATCTGCAAGGCCATCTGGAGACTGGCCATAGCAGTTTTTATGGTGGATGTAGATGCATCTGATCAGAGTCAGTGTACATCAGTGTGTTGTATGTACTTCAGGTAGATGAGTCATGCCTGCATTAATATATTTAAGGTATCCTCTACTCCCCTCTTCCCAATCTAGTCTCTCCTCAGTCTGGCTGTAGAAAGCAGTGTGGGCAAAATGAATGACATTCCCTAAGCTAGTAACACAGCTTGAATTGTTTTTCTTGGGCAGCTGGCAACAACAGTTGTGAAAAAGCTGCACTTCTCTAAGCTGGAGGGTTTTCTTATGTGTCCTCTGTGCTCTCTAAGACAAAAGAGTCTTGTTGAAGATAGACTGAAAGAAGCAAGCCTGATAGAAGGCTTCAGCCTGATCTTCCACACTAAACGAAGTTTCAGAAGTTTTGGAGCCAAGCTTTGCATGCTTTCCTCCAATCTGCATGTTGTTTTAGATGTATGAAAGCTGACTTGTGTTGCTTTTTTGCCTGAAGTAAAACTGTCACCTCTGAGAGGTTCCCAGTTATGACACACCTGAGGCTTCAAGGTGTGTGCCTGCAGATCAGACTCAAGGGGAGGGGCCCTGTATCATGCCCTGGAATCCAGACTTAAAGGTCAGTTCACTCTCAGGCTTCAAGAATTTCTCATTGGCACCCCTTCTTGTGCATGTTGTCTTGTGAATGCTGCATTCTAATGCTGCAGTGAAGGTGGCCTGCTCTTGTGGGAGAAGTCTTATCTTTGCTTGCTAATGGGCTCAGGCTGTTAAAGATAAGGCCTGCAAACCTGATCCCACTGAAGTATGAGACAAAATTCCTGTTGACTGAATGGAGTCAGCTTTACCCAGAAGAGACTTGTTTGTGGCCCTGAGGCCTGTATTCGATGCTGGAGAAAAATCTCTTTATCTAATGCTTTTTTCTCTCCTTTTTTTTTGTTTTTTTTTTTTTTCCTCTGAGGGGTGAGGGGTAAGGACCAAGGAGGGAAAGCTGAAGTCCAGAACTGACAGCATGAGGGAGGATTAGACCTAGCTGTTCCTCCCACCTTTTTCTCCCTGTTGGTGTGCCTCCATGGTAATTTAGACCTGTGGCAACCATCAAAGCCTTGTGCATACCTTCTGCACAAAGGGATCTGTCTCCCACGTGAGAGCATACTCTGCTGGGGCAGAGTCAGTTTGTCCCCCAAAAGAAAAATCTTAAGCACTCAATTGCCTGCTTGACTGACTCCCTGACTGCTATTGTGTTTCTAACCACAGTAATTGACTTTAGTAGTTATTAATGGATTATGACTGGGGAGGGGGGACAAAACCCAACACCTAGCTTTGTAGCAGAGGGACCTCCTGACCAAAGTGCTGCTTTCCAGACATGGGGCTTGACCGGCAAGCTGTCAAAGTGGGTGTCTTTTGCTTGTTTTCCTCTGAGGTGGGTGACATCGGCAAAAGAGAAATGTTCCCTCCTGTCCTGGACTATGGTGGAGAGAAGGCAGGCATTGAGCAGAAACCATATTTCCAAACATTAAATGGTACACACTTTCTTAATTGATCGTGGTGGCTGCTGCACAGCAACAGGAATTGGATTTTCCATAGACTCTCAGACTTTGGTCAGGGACTTACATGGAGAAGACTAATGTGAGCACCCTGCAGCACCTGTAGGGACAGCCCAGTACTACAGGTGCTTTGGCTGATCACATGTGCAGTGCCAATAAACCTGAAATTTTTCATGTAAGACATCCTGGTTGGAGACACTTTGAAATAGCTCTAGTTCTGCAGGCCTTTTCTAGCCTAAAGGGCAGCTAAGAGTCACAGAACTTGTGGACACCTCCAGGTCCATGAGTTTGGGTGGAAGGATAGAGTCAGCACAAGAGAGATCCTTGGTAGCTGAAGCCCTTCCTAAGTTCTTGTAGCTCTTTGAAATGGTTCGATGTTACCCGCTTGCCTCTTTTGCAGAGTGTTTTGTCAGCACTGCTTTGGCCTTATGGTTTGGAGAAACCAGTTGCTCAGCTAAACCACAGAGACAGGAGTAGAAGGAGTCCTGAGTTCTGGTCTTGCTTCCATCTGGTCCTTCTCTGGCTTTGACTGAGTTGAACCTGTGTTCACCACTTGACTGCTGAGTGCCTTCTTGCAGCAGCAGTAGTGCTTCTCACAGAAGTCAAGGATGCTGCAAGAATCCATTCCTAGTGCAGTAGAGGTTTGCAGACACCTTGACTTCCAAAGAAGGAATGCTGTAGAGGATCAAAGAAATGTTTAAAAACTGCTCTGTTATTTTTGTAGACATGACATTGTTTTCTTACTTTGCTTTCATCTTTCAGCTGCCAGCCCTGTGTCATACTGCAAAAGTTCTTTAGGCAAAGCATAGAAATGGCTTTTATTTAAAGCAGGTTCCATTTTCTGTGTTCATGCTATCCTTGTTGCATTGACTTAAACATAGTTTTGGCATTTTATTCTCAGTAGCTGCGATGAATATGGCTTTATGAGAGGTCATTTGTAACTTACTTAGAAGTCCTTGGATGAGCTGCTTTCTCTTATTTGGACTGAGAATGGGAAGCTGGCAGGAAATAAGCAGTGTGGTTTGGAGAGCACAGCACCATGATCCTCATGCTTGATTTTAAGGATTTGTTCTGTCTTATGAACTAGTATAAGGCCAGTGGGTGTCAGGTGACCTTAGAGTCAGCATGTGCAGCAGGGACATAGCATTGCCAAGAGGACTTTGGAATGGGCCCTGATGGAGGGTGTAAACAGAGCCAGATATTGCTGCAGGAGAGCTGTGCTGCCTCTAACAGAGAGTGCCTGAGCACTGGGGAGGGCAACGTGATCCAGCTTTGAAACTGGCCCTGCTTTGAGCAGGCTGGACCAGAGACCTCTATTCTATGATTCTTTAGGCCTGTGATGCTGCAGCCAGTTCATGATTGTATTCAGAAGTTGCCAACAAGCAGAAGTGAGACATGAAGTAGGAAATAACAGTGAATTTTCCATGGGGTCTTTGCAGCTTACAGCACTGACTGTGTATGAAACATGCTAAGTACTGTACTGACTCATTTGAAAATGTTGTTTACAGCTGTTCCTGTTTAGTTTTTCCCTTTGTATTTACAAATACATCTTTATATCCGCCAATTCTCTGCAGTTGTGACCTGCTGCATCTGGGAAGCTCAGCTAGTGAGAGTCTTGTGGCAGCTCTCCCTTTGCTGCTGCCTGTCCCTTGTGAAATGTGGTGGGGACATGCTGAAATCATCTTGAACCAGTATTCAAAGTCTGTCTTGTAACCTGTTTTCTCTGTCTTGCTCATGCACTTTCTTCAGAACATGAGCATTAGTAAGTGTTTTTTGTTTGTTTCTTTGTTTTTTTAAACAGCTCATTTGTGACAGGGACAGCCTGCTGTGGACACATCTCACCTCTGAGAATCTGGGACCTTGAGAGGTGAGTGACCTTCCAAGTTACAGGGAGGGACTTGACAAGAAAAGTGAATAACAATGCAATATTGGAAATGATGCAAAAGGGTATAATTCCTTTGTCAATGTAGGCAAGGGATGATAGAAGATGAGATGTGTTTCAGAGTGGGGGACAAAGCAAACTGGTGTGGAAGGGCATATGTGGGGGGTGGTTCTGGTTCAGTAACTTGGCTTTTCTTCTCAGCTTTTCCAGTTGATGGCACAGCCATCCTAGTTTCTTCCCATTACCTGTATACAGTCAAAATATACCCATTACTCCATTACTCCCTCCTTTTCATCTGTTTGTGTTGATGCCTCAGCCAGAGGAGATGAGGAAGGTGATCCTTATCCTCCCATTCACCCACTTCTCTGTGGTGCTGGGAAGCCAGAGGCAAACACAACAGGCTCTGAAGTCACCTTGTCCTGGCTGGCAATTCCAGTAGCTCAGAGAGGTGATGTGTGGCAACAGGTTATCTATGGAAGTGACTTAGGCACGTTGTCTTCTCTTTGTCCTAATAAGCACTGAGGAGGTTAATTGCTGTGGCCTCTGATTTGGGGTCTTTGAGTAGTTCCTGTTTGGTGAAGGTGCTGACCTTAGCAACTGGGGAAATGTTGTTCTCAAATCTCGACGCGAGACTCAACTGCTGACAAATTTGAAACTCTCAGCCTGAGGGTCTTAGTGTAGTGATGGACAGATAGCAAATATTTCACAGGATTATTGGGATGGCAGCCCTGCCTTCCAGGACCAGTATGCTCTGGGTAGGAGTGGCACGGCCCAGATTATCCAAAGGAGTGCTGTCAGGATTGAGGTGAGCAATGGCAGAAGGGGCCTGAGGGATAACAGCAGAGCTGTATTTGGGGAAAGGGGGTGGAAGAGGATTGGTGTGGACACAGGGTAGGTCTGCCTGCTAATCTGTAGTTTAAATAGTTTAGATTGTTTAAGTCAACTGTATCAAATACAAATTTAAACCAGCAGTTTTTTTCTCTGAAGTAACAAAAATACTTTCCAACAATGCATCTTACAAAGGACAAGCTGGAGCAGGAAAGAGCACCAGTGCATTAGTTATGCTGCATGTTTCTTAGTGATCCATCCAGTGGTGCCTTTGGAGTACCCCAGAAGGATGCAGGCTGTGCTGTGATACCCCTGCTCATCAAGTCTTCTGGCTGTTCTTGAATAGAGGCATCTGACAGGGGTGAGGAGATGGGCAACTCTCTCTCCCCCCTGCCCCAGCCTTTCTGACAGCCTTTCCCAAGGAAGCCTGAAGAGATAATAAAGCTGTGTAGAAAATAGGATTAAGGTAATGAACAAGCACAGTGGAGTTTGATCTTTCAATAACGTAAAAGCCTGAGTGACAGGCAAATAAAAAAGCCAAGGCAACCTAGGCCACTGGGCCTCTGTCGAAATGGCTAGAGTGTCAAACTTATTCTTCCCTCTTCACCTGTCACAGCTGGAATGCACCATGCCACTGGATCTTTTCCTCTGCAGGGACCTGTGTGTGAGCTGGTAGACTCGTCAGCATGTGCAGGGTAGGAGGCTGAGTAGGAAGCATGGCTGGGACTCTAGCCTGTGAAGCTTGATGTCATTATTCATAGAAAGGGAGTACGGAGCAATCCTTCTAGGTCTTGACTTTCCATAAACTGTTCATCTTCCCAGCAGAGCTTTGGATCCATCTTCAAAGGCTCCAGTGGTTGCCAGAAATGATCTTGTAGGGAATGCTGTCTATTCCTTTGAGGGTTTTCAATGTTGTCTCCCTGGTCAGACTCCAGGAGTGAGAGTGTGGCATGAAAACTTAAAATCTTAGAGCCACCCAGGACTTAAAAACTCCTCCTGTGCTCAATATGTCCTTATAACATCTGACAGTCAGAGCAGGGGCCTCTGAGTTTGCTGCTTACCCTTTTCTTGTAGTCACAAAAGGGCCCAGGGGCTGCCCCGCAGAGGCTGAACATGGCAAGGATATTATGTCTAAGAACAGAATCCAGGTAACTTCTGTCAAAAAAAAAATTGGGAAGGCTAGAATGGTGCATAAGATGTGTTCTTGAAAACCACAGGATCCTTAGCACCACTGAGGTGTTTAGTGCTGTCCAGGAGCAGCTAGTTCAGTTAGGGCAGTTTTCTCTGCATCAGGGGGTGAGTAAGTAACAGTACAACAGTTTCTGTGCCATTTTCTTCCATTGGGGTAGGTGGTCTTTTTACCCAACAGCTGAGATCTGGAACGTGCTACAAGAGGATTTAAAGCTTAAATAACCTTTTGTGTACTGATCATCTTAGTTCCAGGCCAGATAAGTCCTTGGCTGGTGCTTGTCGCTGTTGGTCATGGTATGTTTTGTATTTATGACCTTCACTGTTCCCTGACCCTGGGGCAGCCATTCTCATCCCTCCAAGAGGAAAGGGATAATATCTTCACCTGTAAATATGTCCTGTGCTTTGAAAAGGGCTTGATTGGCTTTGGTGTAGAGGAAATTTTTAGTGGGGAAAGGAAACGCCTCTTGCTGCATCCCGCTCCCACAACTGTCTTTCATTTCTGACTCTGCTGAGATGATGGCGTTGGATCAAAGCCACAACAGGCAGCAACAAGCAATTGTCAAGGGAGTCTAAAGCAGGGGAATGACTGCATAATGCCAAAACACTGTCTCTGATGGCTGAAATTCCAGCTGCTGCTACACCTGGCCCTGTCTCCTGTAATGAAGGAGGATTTAGATTTTTTTCGTATGCTTTTGAAGCTGGCTAGCTGCACTTGTGGAGGACATCTCTCACCCCTCACATGCTACCTTGTGCCATCTGATTGCTTTTAGATGTGGGGAGGTTGCTGTGCACTTATTCCCACTCTGGATCAAGGTATGTGTATGTAGAAGCAGCTGTAAGTTCAGTGATTAGAGGCCTGCAAGAGGAATAGTTAGCAATATGGGCCACACGATACTAACCTGTGTCTTTGCATCAAGTATCAGGGCTTGCTGACTCCTTGTCCTCTTCCAAGTACCTTTGTGCTTCCTTTAGTGAAGGATATGATGGCTGGCCCCTCTTGCAGGTCAGGTTCTTCTGCTTACTTCTGCCTTTCTCTATTCAGACCGTCCTGTCTTGTTTGCCAGTGTGTTGAGCCAGTGGCTCAACAGAACAGCCACTTAATGGCAAGCAAGAGAAAAGGAAACCTTATTCAGATCCTCCTCCTCTTTCTTCTTCTTTCTATTGCCTTTGGGAGTTTAAACTCCTTGGAAGATGAGGGTCATGCACCACTGACAGCTCCAAGGCCAGCATTTGTCATTTACCTGCAGAAAGCTGTTGCTTCCCATGTTATTGGGGTGGTCTTGAATGTCATTAAGAGAAAATGCCACTGTCTCATGGATGCTTCCTCATAAGATAGAATAATCCAGAGGTCTCTTTGCAGCAACTCTTGGAACTATTCTGCAAAGCCTGACATTTGAAATGGACCACTGATCTGTCTTACATGGTAGTCTTCATGCCATAAACAGTTTGAATGCACAAATCCTACAGTGTTCTTTCCTGTGACATGACACGACACGCTGCAGGGCACAAGAGCTCTGAAAACGGAGCCAAAGTTAGCTGTGCCCTGCAAGCCACCCAGATCCTCTACCTTTTAAATAGCCAGTCTTTGTCCAACTCCTCCCCGCTTTTGAAGATATTTTTGGCAGAGTGGGGATTTTGTTTGTTTGTTTTCTGGGTTTTTTTTGCTTTTTTTTTTAAGAACCCTCTAATTTCTTGTTCGGTTTTTCTCCCGCTCCTGAGCCCTTTGAAAGTAGCTTTATGCCGTCACTGACACCAAACTGACACTTTGCGTTTCCCCACTTCTTATCCCTTTATGGCAACAGATGTTGAAATTTTGTATCCCTTTTATCTGTCCCTCTTTGCCCTCTTCCTGTAATTAGGTTTCCCTTGTTAGCAGTACAAAGTGGCCCGGTTTGCTGCCTGGCCTTTTGAGCCATTGTGTCGGAGCACATTTTTTTCTCCTCTTTCGGAAGAGTTCCTTCCCCCTTAAGTAATAGGCAGGGTGTGGGCCAGAGCTGTGGCTTTTTCTTGTTTCTTTGTTCTCCATTTATCTCTGCCACCTTTTTCAAAGAGATGGAGAAAAAAATAGAGAGTGCATGGAAGGGGAAGATACAGAGTTGCATTTCTTGACCGTCAGGCCCCCCTGCTCTTCAGGTGTTCAAGGCAGGTGCCTTTGATGTCTGCAGCTTTTGGGGAGGTGGGAGGTAGAGGATTCATGAGAGTGGAGTGGAGGAGAAGGGAGATTCTGGTGAATGGATGGTGCCCTCAGCAGAGGGTTGGGAAGGAGTCTTAGGTAGCCAGGCAGCTGCTGAGCAGGTTAGTAATCTGTTCTGCCTATAGTGTTATTGCACTGTGTTCTTTCTTTCTGAGAGCCAGCGTGTTACCATCTTTAAGCAGCTGGCTGAAGTTTGCTAATGTGCTGCTGCTGTATCTCTAGTGTATGTTTCCATGGGTCCCTTGCTAGGTTACATCTGTCTGGGCCATGCAGGGAGCAAGAATGAGTTGCTATCTTTTTAACTTTTGGCTTATGTTGATCTGCATCCATTTTGGTATGCAAAATCCATCCATTATAGCACTGAACACTCTGGTCAGCTGATCACTACTGATGATTTCCTGTTTAAATCCAGTCCTTCTTGACTTTTTCTCCTGTTGTGCTCCAGTTTTTAATTGTGTGGAAGTAGATGAGTGAAATGAAAATCTGCAGGTCTAGTTCTTAGTTATAAGTCTTGCTGAACATTTTCAATAAAAGTTTTTAATGTAGAAGCTTGGCTCAAGGCTTCTTAGTGTTGTGTTCTATAATAATTTCTGTAGAAGAGCATTCTCTCCAACAGTTTTGAACTCCAAGGCTTATGCAAGTTTGAGACCCTTTAATTTAATCACCAAAGGAGCTGTTGGGTGAAGGAAGCACAGAACTGGAGTTGGTAGATCAAAAGGAAAGGTAACTGACTCCAAGAAGTGTGGGGTGTCTGTTTAACCCAGGCATTTAAACTGGATTTATCCAGTCACAGAGAAGTGGGTGAATATGTCTGATAACAGGAAAGACAAGCAATAGCAAATATTATCCTGTCACTGATACCAGTTTCACAGGATTTGGAGAGCAGCAGAATAAATGCAGTAGATGTGGAATACCCTTTCCAGCCCTGCTTTTCTATAGATTCATATGCCAGGCATCTTTTTTTTGCCAGGGAAACTCCTCCGGGTTTTGTGGGAAGGAGGCTCCCTATTCCTTTCAGACTTGCATTTCTTTCTCAGCATCTCTGTCTTGGCTGAACACAGTTTTAAATCACAATGACCAATCCGGACCTTGAGATTTTGAGTGTTGTTGGAAGCAGGACACTAGGCCTATGGCCGGCTTGAGCCCATTCTGGAGAAAGCTTGCTGGTGCAGGGAGCGTCTTAAGGGGTGGTTTCTTGGATGACTGTCCCTTTTAGAAGACTTTGTTGTGTTCGGAACTCTGTCTCCTGTCTGTAATGGATAGTTTCAGTCTTGTCTGTGCAATGCATTCCCATGGTATGCATGTTTTCTCAAAACTGAGGCCTTGTTGTTCTTTTCTGATTTCTGGTGGGCTTTAGTTTTTGTGACACTATGTTTCTGAACTCTCTTACATAAGTTGGGCATCTTCTCCCTTATTTTTGTTTAGAGGGCTCTGGTCCATCTTAACCTAAATGTAAAATCATTGTAAGAGGAGGAACATACAGGTGTTTATCCTAAATCCTTTCTTCCCCATGGTCTTGGCCCTGTCTCACTAGAAAGGACCATGAGGCCAGCTCCTGCCTTTTGGATGTGTGCATGTTCAGGGCATGCTGCGGCCTTTGAACTCTTGTTCAGGCATATTTATGACAACTTTACAAGGCCCTGAACAATCAGAGAGCATGGGTGGGGGCTGGACACTCCAAGCACATCAATCAGCTTCATCCCTCTGAGCCAAAGCAAAAGTAATCTTTATTTTTCCCTGGGTTGAGAGAGAATCAACAGAGGCAAGAGAGAAGAATGGGAAGGAGTGAATGAGGAACCCCCTCTGTCACTGGCTAGTGGTAGCTCATTTAAACAGATGGCTTTGTTTTGATTTGGACTCTCCATTTTTTTGTCTCCCCACTAAAGGAGACCTGCAGAGCTCTGTCCAGAAAGGGAGCAATACAGCCGCCTGTTCCCACACAAGTGGGGCGAAAGGCGAGAGGCTTTGAGAATTCCCTGCTTCTTTTCCTTGCCTCCCTCTTTTTCTCTTCCTCCAAGAAATCACAGTTTGAGAATTCCCCCCTACTCCTCCCGTTGGAAAGAAAGACAGAGAAGACATTCTTGACATTCTTTGCAGAGAAAAGGGGTTAAATGTCTGAATTTGGGGGTCACCATGTTATACAAATTGCAATCTAATCGTTTTTACAAGAACACACGTGTGCTAAGAAAAGGAGCCATGGACAAGAAAGAAAAGGGGATAGACAACCTTTTTTGTCCTATCTCCTTTTTTTTTTTCCCCTCAAGGTTTTGGACTATTGTCATGTCCTGTCTCTCTCCCCTCCTCACCCCCGAGAGGGAGAACATTGGTTTTATAGTTAAATTGGTTCGTAAAGCAGAAGGGCTTGGTGCCATTTCTGTTTGTTTTCCCAAATAAAAGCCCCAGCAGGGTCTCTTTTGCACCGTTGTGGCTTTATTTGAAGAAACTGGCTTTTTCCCATAGCCCAGTGTGTCAGTTTATCCTCTGAACTTAACCTTACGGGAATCCGAACAACAAAAACTCACAGGGTCCCAGAGCTGGAAAGGTAAAGAAATTGTATCTTTTTATTGGACCATTTAAAATGTGTGTGGGCCAATTCAGAGAAAGCAGAAGAAAAGAAGGCAAAACTCCCTTTTCTGTCTCTCCTCTCAACACAATCTCAGACCGTCGTTGGTGTCTTTCCCCCCTACTGCCTCAAGTCCCTTCAGCTGCACTGGGGAATCAGGGAGAGGCATTTGCCCTGAAAATCACTTGAAACAGCATCTCTGAGCCATTTCACTTGGAGATGCTCCCTCAAAATTCCCCAATCCAATCCCACACCTCCCTGCAGGAATTAGTAGCCTGGTCTAAATGCAGGGGCAACTTTGGGGTAGGATAGAAGAATAACTTTGCCAAGGATCTGCGTTTCTCCCTATGTACAATACAGATGTTGTTTGATCAAGCCTTTCCCTTCTTAGCATGAGTTGCTGCATCCCCTCAGTGCCTCAGCTGCTATTGCAAAGCACCTAGAAGAGACAGCAGCTCAGCTCTTCCCTTTGGTTTTAATGCACTCTTCTAATTGGATGACAGAAATTGTGCAAATGCTGCACTTGGGATAATTATTTTTAAATAGATTTGTTTTCCTTTCTCATTGCTTGATACTCAGGTCAAATATCGCAGTGTTTGGAACTGAACAGGGCTCTTTATAATTTTTTTTAAAGTATATGCTTCCCACCTGTCTTGTTTCAAATAGTTATTGGGGTTGAAATACTGGTTTACAGCTCTCTTTGGTTTCTGAACAGTCATCTGTTTGTGTGCAATAGATTCTCCTCTTTGATGAATGATCACAGTTCACAGATGAGGATTCCAGAGCCAGTGAATTGTCCTCAGTTTTGCACATCTCTGTTTTCAACAGATGTTCAAAATTTAGCAGTTTCCTAGAGTTCGCATATTTATATAATATCGATTCTGGTGAATTGGGGTCACCAGAAATTGAGGGTAGGGAGGAAAATGTTGTTTTATTCCAGCTTTTGGAGTGTAGTTTCTTGTGTACTGCAGACAGCTGGGCAAGATACTCAGCAAATGGGCAGGTTCCAGGGAGGTAGGTGCAGACTTCTTTTGGACTCTGACTATCAGAAAGATCTCAGGGAGATCCTGAGCTTTTATGGCCACACAAATAGTTGCAGTGGTTTAGGAGGCCGTATATAACTTTAACTTGGTGAAGCAACATCCCATGGGTTATCTGGAAGGTAACCATTTGGGCTCTTCCATGATTGATGTTATTTTGGCTTCATATTAGTGATTGAGAAGGAATAGAACTTGAGGCTGTTTTTAAAAAAAGAACAAGAACTTAAAGAAACCAGACTGTTTCTTCCCTTCACTTTTTTTCCATGCTGCCTGTCTTCTGGAGGTAGCAGGAGAACTATGCTCATGGCTAGATTTCTGGCATGGAAAGGAAAGAGTGAAATATGGAAATCCTGAAATATGGATATCCTAAATATCTGATTTTAAAAGTAATTTTTAAAAGTCTTGAAGAACTTGGAAATTGATCGAGATGAATCAAAGGATTCTCCATAGTGTCCGAACAAAATGCCTTTCATTGTTGGACTCATCAGTTGGATACATTTACTAGGCATGTCGACTTGGTTTAAACATCTTGTTCTATCACCAAGGAGTCCGGAGCCTAGTGCCAACACAGCTTTCCTGTACTAGGGATGAAATAGGCTGCTGGATTTGCTCTGGCTCTGTTCCTTGTGGGCAGGTACTGGATTATTGCCAATATTATTCAGTCTGTCTAGATGCTTAACAGGAAGTATGAAAAATCAGGAATATTATGAGATTCCTCACCACTTGAGGCTTACTTGTGTGTTTGTAGGTGCCGCATTGGCCCAGGTGGTTTGTGGTTAAAATGCTGAAATTGAGAGCTCTTGCTCTAGAGTGTCTTTCCAGAAAACTTCTGCTGTCACATTTGTGATTCTGCCTCACAGAGCTCCTCTGGTGCAGAGTTGTTTCTGTTGGTACTACCCAGCACTGGGACTGAACACGGGCACTATCTGGCCCAGGCTGTTGAGTACAAAGACAAGCAAAGCTCCAACCATCTGCACAGGTAACTACCTGGCTTGCCTGAAGAAGACCTGGGAGCGAAACAGCTACTTGCTACTGCTGATGGGCCATGGCAGGGTGGGGAGATGGTGTGGCCCTTCCATGCTTGGGCTCACTTGGTCTTCACAGACTCTTCCTGACTAACCTTCACAGCCTCTAACAAGGACAGGGCCTCTGAAGTTCTGGGGATCAGCCTACCTGGGATTGAAATGTGTTTAGGTGAAAAAGGGACCACAAATGAAAGAAGGTGGCTATTTCCTGCTGTGTTTGGCTGATGCTGGTGAAAAAGGTCCAAGATAGCTATGCCATCTCTTTCTGTCCTTCATGGAGAAGGTATCTTTTGTCCCTCTAAGTTGTTAGAAACCATTGGTGATGTGCTGGTGTAGCTGCTGCTATTCTGTTGCCTGTTCATGGGTTATCTTTATCCTTTATGGGTTATTAAGGATTAGCTGTGGGTTTTGCTCCCAAGAAAGGGGGAAGCTGTTCAGGTATGAGGTTTGAGGGAAGGGATTATTTGGGATAACCAAGAGTGGACAATTTGTGGGCACTAACTTGTGGCACTCTTCCCAAGACTGGAAGAGTTGTGGTGGCAGAATTCCCTTCCTAGCATGGGCTCAGCATGGCTGTGTGTGCTGCAGGCACATAGAGCTAGTCTGGCATGGTGATAGCTGTCCAGAGACACCTTAATTTGCTGAATAAATGGGAAGTACTAATCGTGTTCTGCATCTTTTTCACCTTAAGTGTGCCCATGCCAGAACACATTGGTGTTTTGTTTGTGTCCCCAGTGTAGAGCACAGTAAATTTTCCCCTGGTGCCAGATGGTTAAGTGCTTCACTGTAGCAACTACCACATTGCCTCTGTAAATTGCCAAAGAGCTGCTCCTGTTTCCAAGGGCTGCAGATCCCACCTGAGAGCTGCTTTGGCTGACCTGTTCTTGGGCTAGGAGAACTGAACTGATTAACAAACCAGCAAAGCAAAGTTTACTTTGCTGCAGTAACTTGCAAGTATCTGTGCTCATTTTATGCCTACAGAGAAAAGCCAATCCTTTTCTTTTCTGCTTCCTTTTTTTGTTGCCTCTTCTTTCATTTTTGTTGCCTGGGATGGAAACATAAGCAGAGGGAGGAAAACTGGTGTGACTCTGTTGAAGTGCTTGGGTACCACTGCAGTGAGGTGTGAAGGCATGGAGAAACACTGGGAGTGAAGCACCTGGCTGGTGCTCAGGATCCAAGCTGCTGGTGCTGCCTAGAGCTTGCTGGGGTAGTTCACCTCTTGGGAGTAACTCCTTGCTCCAGCCTGAGCAACTGGCAGAAGATTCTGTCAGTTGGGCAGTCTAGCCTCTTATGCATCTCACAGGTAATCCAAGGGTTCTTGTCTGGGAGAGCAGCTGACTCCTCCTCATACCTCTGTTGTATGTCTTACAACTCTGGGCCACACATACATCTTGTAGGATGAAGAAGGTTTTGCAGAAGCCTTGACAGGGACTGTGTGCATGTCCATTTGTCCTGCTGGCTTTGCAGAATGAAAGATGGAGGGGATCTGTGTGCTTGGAAGAGTGGGGGAATGCCAGAGCACTCATGTCCATCCATGTCTCACTCCACAGTGGATCTGATGACCTATCTGTGCCAACCAAACCCCATTGCTCTTGCTCACGGTACTCAAACCATGAGTGCTTCAACCTCTCAGCCCTCAGACAGGTGCAGAATTGCTGCTGGGTTGGTTTACAAGTAACCTTCCAAGGGTTAATGTATTGTGAGAAGGTTGCAAAGGGCTGAAGCTTGGAATCCCCTCGATTCCTTGCCTGGAGAAACACAAAGTCCAATAAGCCAGCACCCCTGGATTCGTGTTGGGGGGGATTAATTCATGCACTTGATGTTAAAGCTTGTCCGAGAGGTTTGCATGGGGGGGCCATTGCTAGGGCTGGTTGGCCTCTCTAAATGGTTGCTAGGGCCCTGGCATCAAGGTCCAATGTAGCTGCCCACAGCCACGGTCACGGAGGGAATTACACAGCCACAAAGAAATTGTTATTCTACATAATCTGCTCTTTGGAGAGTGACTGTGGGGAAACAGGCTGGCCCCAGCATGCCGCCAGCTCTGTGATCATAGAAGCGTGCTGGCTGCAAAGATCGGCCAGGGCTCGCCTTCTGATCTGGGGACACCAGGGCTCGAGGCGCTAATCTGCTTTATCAGCGATTTCTCTCTCCTGACACAAAGGTGTTTACTTGTTTTAACATCTCCCAGGACTCTATTTCTCCTTTTGTGTGGTCTTTATCCCCCGACGAGGGCTTTAGCCCAGATTACAGACAGAATTAAGGCATTTGGCAATGTGCCTCAGAACTGTGTGATGCTGGATCAAGGAGCAGAATGTAACAAAATAATGGAGGGAGATGCTGAGAGTGACCCCACTGCGGGATCTGTGCTGTTGGCTTTCAGGACTGCTTCATTGTCCTGACAACCAGGAGGCTGTTGGTGAGGGGTGGCCATGCAGCAGAGTTTGAAAAGCAGGTGCTTCAGGTTTTATTGTGTCCAGCATTTTTGATGTAGAGGGTGTGAGGAGAAGGAGAAGGAAAAAAAAGGAGGGTTTGCAATAGGTGGCCATTTCAAGAAGCTGGGCAGATTGCCAACTCCATTCCCAAGAGTCTGTCATGTCTGAATACCACTGGCTGCTGCAGCAGGTGGAGTGACACTGGGACAGGCTGTGCCATGCACCTGATGCAATTCCGTGTGACCCAGGGAAGCGGCTCAAGCTTCTTCTTGAACTCTGGCAGGCCGGGACCTCACCAGGCACCATCCACCAGGTGAGCTGCTGGTTCTGCATATAAACAAGCAGCAGAGTGATACCACCAGAAAGCACTCAGCATAGAGCTTAATGGAGATTTTGCTTTTGCTCTTTCACTGCAGGCAAGGAATTAAAAAGGAGGAAAGGGTCAAAAAAAGGAGAAAAATCTAGCCTTTGGAAGGTCATCTCCAGATGACTGATCATTGGGGTGGTTGCTTTTGACCTATCACGTTCAGCCCCAGATATGGTGTTTGTAGAATGTGGTATAACTGGAGGGGGTTGAGGAGAGCAGCCATGGCAGACTGGGTTGGGAAAGTCTGATTTGCCTGTGGATCTGTGCTGTGTGTCAAAGATCTAGGGAAATACCCTAGTGGACAGTATTTTGAAGGACAGAGTATGGGATGGGATTGAACACGTAAATGGCTCTTGCAGACTATTTGGAGTCTGACTAAGCTGGGAGTTGTCTCCTATGGAAATGGAGCCATATAATTCAGAATACTGGTCACTTCTCCCAGGGAACAAGATCCCATTCTGCTGGGGGTCAGCTGCGCCTGTACCTTGGCTCTTCCTCTTTCAGCTGGGACTCCTGCTGGTCACCCTTCATGACCCTTCATGGTTAGTGGCCCAACCAGTAGCAGAAGCTGGGTGTGGGAGAGGAAAACTTTGTGGGCTTTTGTATTCTGTTATATCACAGAAATAAGATCTGGAAGACTTCTGTGACACCATCTCTGCTCTTGCCAGCTGAACTGGAAGGGCTTTTTGCTCTGAATGACTCTTCCCTAATGTCTTTCATTGCAGTGGTCAGCTGTTGACCTGTTTAGGGACCGACTTCCACCGTGGAGCTGGAGTCCTGGATGTGTTCTACGAAACGCCCTCCCTTCTCCTTTCTTGTGGGTATGACACCTACATCCGCTACTGGGACATACGGACCAGCACCAGGTGAGCCTGCCCTGCTGGCATCTGGGGCCCACATAAGGCTCCTGGACTGTCCTTGTGCATCGCCTGGGAACTCAGCTCTCACTGAATTAGCTCCTTCAGGCAAAGTGCATGGAGGAGTGGAGGCTCAGCCCTGCTCTGGTTTGTGTTGCCCTTGCAGGAAGTGTGTCCGGGAGTGGGAAGAGCCCCATGACAGTGCCCTGTACTGCATAAGAAGTGATAAGAACCATATGATTGCCAGTGGCTCTTCCTACTACGGTGTGGTGCGCCTCTGGGATAAGCGGCAGACTCGGTGCCTGCAGGTGAGCACCAGTGGGAGACTGAGCAGCAGCAGAGCTTCTCAGTTGTTCTCTGGCAGCCCAGTGTGCAGGCCTTGTGGGAAGAAGAAAGAGGGGCTGCTGGGCTGTCTTTGGGGCTAGTCCACCATGGCAAACCTAACCTATATGCAGGGAAAACCTGCTTTCTCAGACATCTCAGCCTTTGGACCTGTAACACCAGCCAGCATCTTTGGGCTGACCTTGTTTCTGAAAGGTTAATTCTCCTGTTTTTTGCAGAGTTTTCACCTGTCTTCACCCACCAGCAGCCCAGTGTACTGCCTCCGTTTCAGTACCACCCACCTGTACGCTGCCCTGGCATCAGCACTGCACGTCCTGGACTTCACAGCCTCGTGAAGGGCACCACAGCTGCTTCTGGTGACCCCAACTCAGCAGAGCTGACACTTGGCTCAGGGAATTGCAGGGCAGGAGAGGTGAGAAAGGCCACAAGGCTTCTGAAAGGACTTTTTTTTTTTACCTGCCAGAAAGCTACAATGAAGAGTGGACAAAGGGCCAAACTTTCTCAACCTTACCTGCCTGTTAGTGAAAATAAAAGGCCAATTGTCCTTTACCTTTTTTATTTTGTGGAAGTCAGGAATTGTTTTATTAACTGTGTTCCTTTTTTTCTTTTTCTTTTTCCTTTGTTTTTTTCCTGTGCATACATCATTTGAGGGGCAAATTGAGCCAGGATGCCTCATCAGCTGTGTGCTGGTCAGTTTGAGATCAGCCAAGCTCTAAGCATGTGAAGCAAGACTAGGCTGTGTGTGGGGTGAACTGATTTGGTGGAAGAGAAAGGTGCCTGAAGCGAGGCCCACCTTTCTCCTTAGCGTGCTGTTCTGACAGCTGCTTGTGTTGTCCTTCACAGCCAAGAGCAACAATTGAGCTAAAAGGCAGAGCCAGCCCTGCTTTCAGTGTGCCTCCCCAAGTTGGCCATCAGGTCAGGCTATGCACTTGGCAGGGCTGAAATGGTCGTGTTTTCCTAATAAAACTGAAAGGAAACAAAAGAGATTGTATGTTTTGTTTCAAGTTCTGAAGGGGCTGTGATGTTACCTGCTGATTGCAGGGGCCTGGGTGGGTGGGGGAGGTTGGACCTATTTTCAGATGCTGTCTCCATGTCTAATAGATCTCTCTCCCTGGCTAGACCCTGTGACACTGCTGCACTGAAGGCGGTTCCTGGGAGCTTGGATCTCCTGTCACTTTTTCAAACAAGAATTCAAAAATAGGATCTGTGACTCATTTGGTGCCTGCATAATGAAGCAGCAAACCAGACTAGTATGAACACCTGGATGTGATTTACTGAGATCCTGTAGACACATTCAAGTGGGCTCTGCTCCTTTTTGTGTCATCCTTCTGAACCTGACATGGGTCTCTGGAAAACCATAGCTTTCAGCATGCTCTATGCTGTGTGATTGGATGTGGATAATGTGCTGTGAGTGGTGTCTGGGGTCTGGCCCTCCTTGGGGAAGGAAGTGTGGGAACCCTGCTTGGTTGAGTTTGGGTGTCCTGGATAGGTAGAGGAGAGGTTTTTATCACAAACTAAGAGCACTCCTAGGGTGAGCCACTCAGCATGGTGCTGAGTACCTTAGTACATTCATTTCCACTGTCAAGAGGCTGCTCTTCCCTTGTGATGCACAGGAATTGGAGGAATATGTTTGCTGGAGCCCCCGACTCTAAGGAATTGTCATGGTTTGAAAGCAGCCTCATCAGGGGAGCTATGTTAGGAGCCCATGAGCAGCTCACTTGAAGGTAGGGTTTGCTTGGGTAGTAACTGTTGAAGTGTGAACTAGGACGGAACAACATTCAGAAATCTAAGCAAGGGGATGGCTGTTGGAGGAGTTGGTAAAGCAGCACTGTTGGGGTTGTCCCTGTGCAGTGAGGTTTGCAATGGTCCATGTTTGTGCCTTCACAGAAGGGTGGGCAGCTGCTGCTCCTTAGCTGGCCAGTGGCCCAGCCACTGCTTCCCCTCCCTGCCATGCAAATGGACGCAGCTGCATGTTGGTTCCTGCCCTCTGCACAGCCCTGTCACGTTGTGGATGACTGGCACTAGGGAAGCAGCTGCATGTCTTCCTCTTTACCCTGTTTCATAGGCTGTGCCCACTCAGGTCTAAACATTGATGCTGTTTGCAGAGATACCAAAGTCACCAGAGCATCCTTCTGACTGCGTGGAAGAGCTGCATAACTGCACAGGAGGGAGCTGCTTCCAAGCACATCCCAGGCAAGTAACGGGTGTGAGGAGGGAGTTCTTGTTTTCCATACATTACTGCCTTCAGCAATGGTGGCAGATGGGGAATTCCCAAGGTGTCGTGTTGGATGGGGACAGGGCTGCTGGTTGTGGATGTGGTGTACTTCCTTTGCAAACTACAGCTTCCCACAATTCATAAAAGGATCATTCCATCCCTGGAAATGTTACAGGCCAGGTTGGATGGGGCTTTGAGCAGTCTGTTCTAGTGGCAGGTGTCCCTGCCCATGACAGGGAGGTTAGAACTAGATGATCTTTAAGGTCCTTTCCAACACAAACCATTCTATGGTTTTATGAAATGTCTGCATAAATCAGCAGGCCAGGCAGCAGACAGGTCAACTGCCCTGCCATCTTCTTGGGCTTACAGAGATTCCTCCAAATGGCTCTATTAACAACAACAACAACATTTTTATTAGATAAGGCAAAATAAACACCATGAACCTGTGCCAGAGAGCTGCCTCTCACCTCAACCTCTTAGCAGCCACTGCCTACTGGGTCTTACAGTCTCCATCCCCACTGTTAGCTGCCTTTATCTTCTTCAGCTCTTTCTGCAGCTGCTCTTCTGCAGCCAGGATCTCCTTTGGCTTCTGGTACTGTAGGAGAGAGGGAAATGCCCTTAGCACTCCTGAACTCCTGTTCAGCCTCTGCTCCAAGCAGACCAACTGCAACCTGTTGCTGCCAGCCCATCAAGGGCCCTCCTGCCAAGAGAGGCCTTGTCATTACCAGCAGCCTCTGAAGCCCGTTTAAAGAAGTGGTGCCATCAAGCTAAAGACATTTGCCAAGTTCTGGAGTGTCTTTTACAGTGCAAGTAAACTTTCCAGTTAGGTGTGGAATCCTGGCCCCCCATCAACCCCTCTGGAATATCCTGGCAAGCAGATCCTTGCTGTGCTCACTGACCATGTGGTCACAAGTGTTTTTTATACATATATACAAAATATGGTTTGTTTTTTTTTTTAATGCAGAGACAAGTAAGAGTTGCAGTTCCTCTGTCTTCCCCTCAGAGGCTTCTCACCCAGCTGCAGCTTAGTGGTGGATGCAGGTGCTTTTTGCAAGGTCTGACCAGTAGCAAACAGAAGCTCAGGAGGACTCAAGGTGCTCCTCTTGGCCCATTTCCTCTGCATGTGCAGCCCAGGTCTGTTGCCAGGCTTCTCACGGAGGGTGTGCCTTCTGTGTAGCTGACTTCTGCACTGAATAAGGCAAACACCTGTTGCTCAAAAGCATCTGTCTGCTTCTTGCAACAAGAAGTGTGTGTCCCTGTTGCTAGTCTCTTGCTTCCACCATGTGTGTGGAAGTGTTCTCTCTCTGACACAAAGCAGCAGGTGATTATTTTTTTATTATTCTGTTTTAAGATTCTGAGACCTCAAAGTGCAGCAGATCCTTGGGCTTTTATGCTCTGAGACAAGAGAAACTTAGTGTCACTGAGAGTGGAGGCTTGCTCAGGCCTGAGGGGGGGAATACATGGAAAACAGCACACAATAGACACTCTTCCACCTGCATGTCACCTTGAGCAGCAAGCAGGGCCTCTCCTGCTGCCTGGGATCTCTTGGCTAGTGTCAGCATGCCCAGTGTAATCTGAAACTCACACCGACTGTGTGACAGAGAAGGAGCTGCATGGGTGACCCTCAGCTCTGCCTCATTTCCCCATGTGTAAGAACTTTAGCTTCTTTGTGGACATAAAGAGAAGGGCAAAGTGCTGATCTGCATGGTTAAAATCTCACCGTGATGATCAGGGTGTTGTTGGCATGGGTGAAGCTCAGGGCAGCTGCATCCAAGGGGAGGTGGTATCGGTCCAGATCAGGAATAGAGAACTTTTTATAGTACCTACAAATGAGAGAGGAGACAGAAATAAGGAAGGTGGGGTTTCTATTCTGCCACTAGGAGTGCTGAGACACAGAATGCTGGTCTACAAAGTGTACATGAGGACAACAGACCTCTCAGGGTTGGCAGGAGGCCCTTGTGCCATGTTGTGTGCCTGCTGGTGCCCCCAGGTTAGCAGGAGCACTAGAAACAAACCTCCAAACTGGAAACCAGAGCTGGCAAAGTCTGAAGAGCTTTGGTGTGTGACAGCAGGTTTGGTCCCTCCAGCTTGCCTGTATGTGTAGTGCCAGCTATGGTTAGACTACTCAGCCCTACCAAGGTGTTCCTTGTCTTTTTCCCTGCTCATGGCCTCTCATTCCCTCTAGTAACAGCTTTCTTTGGCTTTTGTCAAAACAGCTGTCAAAGCTCTTGTGCCATATGACTTACTTTCCTCTGTGATGCACCATTTTGTATTGCAATCCTTCCTAAACCCCTCTTTTTAACTTCTTGCTGTACTTCCTAGGTAGCTTCTTGCTTTGGTGGCATGGTGGTGCTTATGCATACCCCAGGCACAGATCTCCAGGTGTAACTGCCCACAATCACCTGAGCCTCTGCTCTGCAGCATCTCCATGCACAATGTCCATGCAGCATCTCTTGCATGGTGGCTGTGGTGCTCCTCTGCACTTACAGCTCTCCTAGTTGTTCCTTCCCTGGTTTCTATCCCATTCTTCCAATAACCTCTCACATCCAAGCAGAGGACAGAGATGTTTTTGCCAGCTAAGAGATTTCCTAAGACTTTGGGGCCAGAACCCTGTAGACCTGTGTCTGTGTTTGCCTGAGATCTTCTGTGCTTGGCATTGCTTGCCCGGCATCTACTGCTTCCCTCTGGGGCTGCACCAAATACACTGGCTTGTGGTCCTATGCCCACCCAGAGGCATGGCTGGATTCTTAGTCTCTTCCAACACTCTTGTGGGCAATCCTCTCCAAGGAATTGGCCTGTAGCTGGTACTGAGGTGCCTGGAGCAGAGTGGGAATAGGCAGTGGCTGCTACCATGAGGAGTGGTTCTCAGTTCAGCTGGTTGTGTATGAGGCTTGGCCTCTCTAGCTACCTCTGCCCAAACTGCAGTTTATTTTCCAAGTCACGGTGAAAACAGCTACAAAGGGCAAATGGCTTTCCCGGTGCAGTGGGAGGAATGTACACGGCTTGTTACCGCAGGGCTCAAACCGTTCTGTGTTGTCACTGCTGTCGGTATTTGGAAAAGGTGGCAGACATGGATAATAAGGGAGATGTCAAAGGTTAAACAGCAGAGATTAGATGAACACAAAGACATGTTAAGGAAGTGTTAACTTCTTACCGATTAGACAAAAAAAAAGCAGTACACAGAAAAAACCCACTGTTTCAAAGGGCCTTGGGAGTCATCAATGAAACAGCAGCATTCTGCTGCCCCAGGACTAAGGAGAAGGGGAGAAGAATGGCTTTGGCTGGCCTCAAACTAAAATCTGTGACAAGATCAAAGGAAACCAGATCTGCCTTGCCAACCCCTCCTCCTCCTAACATTACCACTGCCTCTCACTGCAATAATTGAATCAGGTTTGGCGTTTGGGGAGGTGGCTTTCTAGGTTTGTTTTTAGAGTTCAGTTTAATGGATTTATTTTACAGCAAGAGGTTTTAAGCAAATCCCACTTGAGCAGCCCTTGCCGTGGCCAGAGGGAACAGAGTGACTGGTGGAAGTGAAGAGCTCCTGTCTGGGCTGGGGAGGTAGCTGATGGGTGGTTATCCCAGCCGATGCAGGTTGATTCTCTGCCCTCTCTTCTCACGCCATGGCCAAGGGGCAGTATTACACTCTAAGCCCAAGTCCTGGCCCGAGATCCACATTATATATGTGAAATCACCTCTATTATTTTCCTACTGGAAACCCACTTTTTGTTAGCCCGTAGGGAAAACTGCTGCTGGTATGCTGAGAATTTAGAGCTGAGCTACTCAGTAGTGACTTGGCAGCCCATCCTGTTACTTGTGCCTCTGGCTGGCGGTCAGCACAGCTCTGTTGCTCAGAAGCAGCATGGCTGACTTCCAAGGAAGGGTTGGAGAGGCTCCGAGGCTTCCTTTCTCTCCCGTAGTGATGTGCGCTCTCTCTGTGGATTCCATGCTGTTGTTGCTATCTTGGAATTAGTTGCTGAGTGGTGCCTTGCCCTGGCCGAGACCCAAGAGAAATGATCTAAGATATCCTGGAGCCTGTACTAAGTGTGCTAGTGCTGGTGTCTGTCCCTGCTCCCTACTGACAGCAACGTCATTCTTGTCCTCAGTGAAGTGTCTTTCAGCTTTAAAAGTCCTTAACTGTCAGACACAGGCCATGAGTTGCTGTTGGGTCCTCTGACACTAGTCTGTGAGAGAACAAGTGTCAGCACTCATGGAAGACTCTCCTGTGAGTGGTACAAAAAAGCCAGAAGTCAGGTAGGGCATAGGTAAAGCCTCAGTGCTACATCATAACCTTACGGCACCTATGCAGGAAGTTCCACATACACAGGCAAGGAACTTCCCACATACACACCACTATCAGTAGGACTGGGAGTAGATAAGCGTGTCTGTGACAGTATGTGGTTGGATTTAGGATCAAGTACGCCATTCCTGTCCTAGCTCCATTGATATCCATGTGTGGCTGATGGGAATCTCATTCATCTCTTACTACATGGGTCTCCCTACTAAAGCACCACTGTTCTGTGAATCCCTATATGTGCATTTAGGCCAACATCTTTCTGTATTCGAGCTGTAATTGCTTGCTGTTTCTATGGGTTAACTTCCCTCTTCCCAGCCTTCTGGTTTTGAGCCCCCAGGTATGCTGATGTGCAGAGCTCCAGCAGCCTTTCGCTGAGAAGCCCTCGGCAGCAGAGGGGCCGCAGTTCTGTGCCGACAGCACCACCTACAGCCACGTCCATCACCTTCCCTTGTGCTCACAAGGCTCGTTCCGTGCACTCACTTCCCAGTACTACAGCTCATCTTGGCTTATCTGAGGCTGTAGATGCTTTGGGACACAGTGTGTGTTTCATTCCATGTGAGATGCCATGTATTGACACAGCACAAGATGTGGCTTTAACAGCATTTTCCATTTTCTTCCTCCCATCTCAAATCTCTCTCTTGGCAGAACACTGTGGTGCTTCCTTCCCAGATTCAGTTTGTCTTTTTTGCTTGCTACCTCCAGATCACATCACTGGCATTGTGATTATTGGACATGTTTATGCAGGGAGATCTGTTTGGGTGCCCACAACTTTGCTATCCCTGTTGAATCCTGCAGCATTCTGAGATGCAGTGACTAAATCAGAGGGAGAAAATGGAATGTTCTAGCTTCAAGAGGTCTGCAAGGCTCTTACTTTATTTTTCTAAGAAAGTGACATCTGATGGTAAGCACCACCCTACAGGAGCCAAGATGAGTTTGCAATGGCCAATGCAGAGCTCGGGGGGCCCTACTTGTAAACGTGTCTGAGGCAGTTGGGAGTGGAAATCGGGCAGCAGGAGACATGTGCTGCAAGGTGAGGCCCCTCAGCCCTTGCACACTGGGGACAGAAGAGGGGACAGCCCCCTGTGCAATCACTAGCCTGCCCCCTGTGCCAGCCCACCCCAAGGGACTGTCAGCACTGGCAGTGCTGTCCTTACTGACTTCTTGTTGGTGGTCCGGATGACACAGCAGCGCTGCTCCTCCTCCACGGAGACACTGTAGACCTCTTTGGGGTAGGGAAGGTTACGGATCCGCCACTGGAAGCTGCTCAGGGTATCCTTCCTCATGAAGACAGGCTACAGCAAAAAAGTACCTTTAGCAAGGCCCTTCCAGCTGTCTCCTCTCCTCCCTGTCTCCTTCCTGTACCACCTTGTGAGACTCCACATGGGAACAGCTGTTCTTTCACACTGGAGCATTAGGGAGTAACTCAAGAAGCTGCCTGAGCACCACCTTCCTACAGCTAGGGCTGCTCTGCCTTTGCCCAGGGCACTGCTTGCAGGAGGCTGAAAGTGTTCAGTGAGGAAGCCTTGCAGTACAGGGTTACAGTGGCCTTTTCCTCACAGACAACCAAATACTGAGCTCTGCCTGCTCTAGGAACCTGCTGGATTCAGTCCTAGCTCTGCCCCAATTTGTGGTGCAGAGCTGTTCCTGTGTTTCAGAAGCACAGCTTCTGAAAAGATGATGAGAGACTAAAACCTCAGCTAGAGGGCTGTGAAGATGAAACAAGCTGTGCCCTATTAGGGAGCAGCCTGCTATGTGCAGCACTGCCTGTGCCTTTCATTGCTTTGATAGAAAACCTTTGTTTTCTATCCCGACTTGTCCTGGCACTGGCCTTCCTGTCACCCTGCTCTTTCAAGACAGGACAGTAGTTGGCCAACACAGCAGTACAGTTTCTTTACTTAAGGAAACTACAAATCTCTTGAAGATTCCTAAAAAACCTAAGCTGTGTCTTCTTTCTACTCAGCCCTGCTGAGTTTTGGGGTGATTTGTAGCAGAGTGCTGGGTGCATTAAGGCTGTCTCTTGGTGACCTGTGCTCTACCAACTACTGCTGTAAGCACAAGACAAGGTAGTTTTAGGTGCAGTGGTACCTTCAGACCCTTACATACATTTGAGCTGCTCTCTGTTATAAGCTCTGACTCCAGTGCTCCCAGGAGCGGCGAGGTCGGCTCTCCCACTTCCACCTGCCACTTGCCAGTGCCCCCAAGGGTGTTCTTCTCTCGCCATTTTCTACCTGGGGAAGAGAGAAGAAGGGTTTTCATTCTTCTGCTCTCTAAGAACTCCAGCAACTGACTGCCAAAGCTGCCCAGCACACTGAGATGATATGAATATATGTATCTAAATTCTAGTAATTTCAACTTTGCTGTGAGTTGATCTGCTAGTTGGCCTATTCCTAGGTCAGAAATTCTGTGCTGAATGCCTCTTTTTTTGCTACTTGGTGCTGAAGTCATGGTGGGGTTGTGACAGGTGCTGTGCTGCAGCTGATGTGGTTTTGGACAAGAGCCATAAACAACACTTTGTTTGCGGCAGCAGAAGCCACCAAAAAGCATATTTCAGCCCTTCATGTGGTACAGGCTTGGTGCCTGGCAACTATGATGGCAATCCCATCTAGTCCATCCAAGTCTGTTGTGACAGATGGGATGTTTGGGGGAGATCCTGGGCTAAAGCAAGGTCTGCTATGCCATGAAAGTCAGAGAACCCTGGCTGCAAGCTGGACCCTACTTCTGTCCCTACAAAATTCTGCTACAGACATGCCTGTCTCCCAGAATAGTCAGGGATGATTTGTCCCTGACCAGGTGGTCCCTCTCAACACCCCAGCCCTGAGAGTACAGACCCGCTGCCCTGCCGAGCACCACTTACTTATTAACTGGCCAGTCTTAATGTCGTACTCTTCAGCCATCTCCTTCCCATCCTCGAACAAGTAGTGGATCTTCCGCTTCCCTAGAGGCAAGACAGGTGGTGAGAGGAAAGGGGATACACCTACCCCGGGTGTAGGGCTCTGTCCCACTGTCTGGGGCCCTATCCTATTGTCCGGGACCCCGTCCCACTGCCCGCGTTGATGGCCTTGTGTCCTTCCCTGGGGCCCTGCCCGGGGTGCGGGGCTGTGTCCAGGAGCGCTCCCCTCCGCGCCCGCTCGCAGCAGAACCACCCCACACTCCGCGGCGGGGGCTATCCCGACCCTCGCCCCGCGGTTACCGTCCTGCACCAGCGCCGTCTTCCCGGCCGNGCAGCCGCGAGTTCTGGGGGGTCTGTCTTGCCCTCGAGGTTGTGGGTGCTGCCAGCCCCGAATCGGTGGCCTTGAAACCTTGGCGGCCTGAGGAGGCTGGCAAAGCACGTTTGGTGCCCGGCGCGTGCGTTGTGGTTTATAGGAGTTAAAATACAGCCTGCAGAAACAACCTTCCGAACCCTTGGCGGCCTTTTGGTCTGGGTTTTTTCTCTGTCTAATAGAAAGGATTACTGCATCCAGAGGGCGTTTTTGGTCAAAACGTCCTGAAAACTGAAACGTTTCAGCGAAGGTGAGTTTTAGAAATGTAGCAGGATTTCTATTCCCATGGAGCTGAACTCTTCCTCACAGAAGTGAGGGCTTGAGTCGAGCTCTGGGTTGGTCTTCAGAGGATTATGTTTAGTGCTCAGATGAGAAGGTGACCACAGCAGGAAGCCATGGCCTGATGGGACCATTTTCAGCTTTTCCAGGTTTGGTAGGATAGGTTTGTGGTGGACTGTATGTGAGAGCTCTAAGAGAAACACAGAGTGCTGCACAGAGAGGAAACCAAGCTGGGGTTTACTCAGTGCTGCAGCCACATGGAAGGGGCTGTTGGGATATACAGTGATTTGGGCTTGTTTGGGCTACGAAAAACTGAGCTTCCTTGTGTCCTGGTAGTTCAAGCTCCAAAGTTTGCATTTGCAAGGCTTGTCATGGTAAAGCTACAGTTGTACCCATATTGAACTTTGCTAGTTAATCTTCAGTAATTCGCTATTTCCAGATGAAGCCAAGTTGGGAGTTTTCCTCTTGTGGCTGTGTGAAACACTTGATGTCAATCAGTGTTTTGTCTCATAGGTGACTGGATTTCAGCCATTGCAGGAGAAGAGTTTCCCTCTTGGGAACGTGCTTAAGAAATACCTGGGAAATAAAGTTGCTTCTTTAGGCTGAGCAGATAGAAGCTCTAAAATGTTAAAGGAGTTGAATGCTTTCCATTGTAAGAACTCAGCTGTAGAGGTTTCTAAGACATTCAGGTAGGGTTAACTTAAGTGACTTTCTGACTTTGGGTTTTCTGACCTTGTGGGCTGCAATTCTTGATTCTGGTTGCCTCCCTCTGGCTGAGCATTTTTGGAAGGCAACAACAAAAAACTTCAGAACAACAAAGACAGTGAGCAACATGAATGAATCTTGAGTTGTGGTTAGGTAAGATCTAAGCAACCTAGCTCTTTCTTATTTGCATTTAGCAATTGCTGCTAACCTTCCCACCAGGCCTATGGAGCCACGAGGGATTGTCAAAGCCTTTCCCAAGAGGAAGAAAGTGAGGGATGACTCGGAGAAAAGCATCCCTCCAAAGATCCTGAAAGAGAAAGGAACAGAGGTACCTGAGGGTAAGTCCTGTGTCCCTGTGATGGGGGATACAATACTTATACCCAGTGTGTTAACTGCAAATGCTGTTCCCCAAAGGCTTTTTCTGGCTCTCAGTGTGTTTTCTGTAGTGGTCATGGCCAGCTTGGTTTGGTGTGTCCAGCTGGAGCCCCCGAAAGACTGCCTGCCACGGCTGGTGCCATCAAGTCCCGTGTGAGAGATGTAGCCCTACTGGGTTGGGGCACTTCCTCTTTCACTGTGTCCCTGTGCTTTCCTCAGCAGAGTGGCTGAAACCAGTCATCGCCTACGTGCTGCAAGCCGGCATCGGCCACACCAGGGCCGAGATCTTCCGCAGGCAGATTGTCCAGAATGGGGGTGTCGTACACAGCCAGCTCTCCTCGGAGGTGACACACGTCATTGTGGCTGAGGACATGGACTGTGATCGCGCCTTTCGGCTCCTCAGATTAACCAAGCTGCGCCCGGGGCTGCAGCTGGTGAAGGCGGCCTGGCTTAGTGCTTGCATTAGAGACCAGAAGCTGCTGAGTACTGCCGGCTATGGTGTCTTTATCCCTCACAGGTATGCAAATGCCACACTGCCATTCCTCCCTGCATTTCCTCTACTCTAAACTGAACAGCACTACAATTTGACCTCTGCTCAAAATCTTGGACTGCAACTCCTTGCAGTTCCTGTGAGCATGACTCAAAGTTCTGTGTGGTAGCAAAACCTATAATAGGGCCCAGAAGTACTACCAGAAGTCCTGTCACTTGCAACAGGTGCTAAAGGCAGTTCTTCCTGATCCATCAGTGATAATAAGATGTCTCTTAAAAATATTGAGGATTAAATACTGTTTCTTACTTACTGCAGATGAAAGGTAGAGAGAAATTGGAAACTAGGCACAAGACGAAGAGGAAATTAAGAATGGAGCAGCAGGCACAGATTAGGATCAGAATGTTTTGGCAGTGTTTTGGCAGAGAGAGTCTAAGAGTGAGGTAGGTAGGAGTGGAAGTTGCAGGTCAGGAAGGTAGATGTTAACTGGGGAGTTGAGCTAAAACTAGAGTAATTAATCTGTGATCTGAGAGAGGACAATTTGAGAGGACAATGGGTTGTTTGGTCCATCCCAAAACATGCAGAAGGATTTCTTGGCCAAACGTCTGGGGGTTGAGAAGTCCTCCTTCTCCTGTACTGAGACATCTGATCCATGGCAGATACCTGGAGGAGGAAGAATTCCAGAAAGAACAGCAACAGATCCTGGACAGAGAAAAAATCCAGCCCCAGGCAGAGGAGGGAGCAGTGAAACCAAGTACTGAATCCCAGGTGGAGGATTCCTCACAGCGAGGCTTGGGCACCCTTGGACAGCAGCAACTGGCTGAGGTGAGGCTTTCCTGCACAGATCCGTCTCCTTGTGAGCAGATCCTGCATGCTGCTTTTCCTGGCTAAGAGCATCCCTGCAGGGATACCATGTGAGATTTTCTCAGTGAAGGGAAGGTGTTTGGATGTTCCAGTGAGCCAGACTCAGGCTGTAGACATGGTTACTGCTTCTCTTTGTCCTTTTTAGGTGTTAAGAATAGAAACAGCGCCCCTAAATTGCTGTTCCCATCAGAACATTTCCTGCTGAAGCAGTCCTGGTGCTCTGATCAGGCCAAGGCTCACTATGGTGATACTCACTTATGTCCTTTTGAGGAATCTTCCCTGAGAATATCTTCTTTTCAGGAAGCTGTCTCTGATATTTCATCCCATGTTCCTGCCTGAACCATATGGACCAGTTCTCCACTCCTTGGCAAACACCCTGTTCAGACACATGTTTGTACAGTGGATCAGATTGCTACCAGAAGGATCGTGGAGGTGTTCTTAAATATCTGTGTTGGATTATTAGTGGCTTCTGCTGTGAGTCAGCTTCTCTGGCCTGCTGTTAGCTTTCCTTCCTTTCTCTGTATTTTTGCTCAAATTTGCTGAATTCTTCTTGGGCATTTGTGTCATTCAGATCTATCTGTAGCAAAGTTACCTCAAACATCCCCAGCAGCTGCCTTGTATTGCTGGCATCTGTTTTGCAACACAGTCCAAAATTTTGTTGCCCAAAGCCTGAAATTACTCTCTACCTGGCAGCTCACTAAGGGCACAAAAGCCACATTTGTAGACATTTCAGTAAAATCCCTTGTCCCAGGCTTACATCTATGTGACTTGGGGAGGAGTGGGATACTTGAGACCCAGCTGCAACAATAAAGCTGAAACTTAGTTTAAAAGTAGCTTTTAAGCACAGAGTCTTTTCTAGCTTGGGTGGATGTTTTTTCTCTAGGAGATGATGGGTGTCAGTGTTTCCTACTAAACAGAGACTGATCTGGGAATTCTGCCTTTGGATGTAAACTCCTGTGAGGGAATCCTGTTACAGTCAGACTAGCAACCGCTTTTTGACTGGCATCCAGATGCAGTAGTTCTCTGCAAGGCAGCCTCTGTAAGCAGTGCCAGTTACTCTCTGTTAACCCAGAGCTGTCACCCCAGGCTGCCTGTCTCCCTCTCAAGAAGCCTGTTGCTACTAGTTGGTTTTGCACATGTGATTGTAAAGAGTCCATCAGCTTTGCTGACGAAGTGTAGAGAGTCAGGGGTTTAAGGGCTGTTTCACCTCTGTGACACTGCTGGCCAAGAGGATAGGAATTGCTTCCAGCTCCAGCTGCAGAGTTTCCTGCCTTGTGAATGGATAACATACTCCTTTATATGCTTTTAAGGGGCTTACTGACTTATCTGGGCCTTCTGAGGCTTTGCTGCCCTTAGAGAGAACAGCATCTCAAGGGAGTTGCATTTCAAGACAAACTGATTAAGTCTATCAAATCTTCAATCTTACCCAATTTTCAGAGTTATAAAACTAGACTGCAAAACACATCCCATCTATGTGTCTCCAGACCTCCTACCTCCTCAGCCAGCAGAACCAGAGGTTGTGAGTATGTGGCTCTTACTTAGGCTCACACTCTGCCAAAACTCATAATAGAGCATGGTGTGCTGCATGTAATTGCTGGACTGATCCCAAACAACCCTGCATCATTCAGAGTTACTTCCACAACACAGAAGCTCTTGGATCTTCATAGACTCCTGTGTTTATACATCAGGGGAGATGGGGACCCCAGTGAGCAAAGCAGTCTACAAAGTCTCTGTGCAGCTTTCCACTTCTATCCCCTTTTGTTCGTTACCTGAAGCTGAGGCTCATTGTTTCTTAAGTCTACACAGAGGCATCTTAATGCTGAGGGTATCAGCAAATGCATACATTGGTTCTTTCTTCTGTCACTGAGGAATGTGGAGTCCTTTGTGTCATTCCTTCCTCCCCCTTTTCTCTTGCAGATAGCCATGGGGAAAATGAGGGGGTTTAAATTTACTACTTTTGTTAAGTTTTTGTGTCTGTAAACTGAAAACAAAGTTCACTGCCTATCTGCTGTCATCTGCATCATGGGGTAGAAGTTGCTGAGTCTGAATGTGAGAGATGTGCCTATGCTGCCACCACAAGAGCTAAAGGTTTCCCACTGGGAGTAGGGAGTCAGCATCTCTGCCAGCCAGGGATTTTGGCATTGTCATACCTTGCTGCTGGCAGCAGTTGCTCACTTACTCAGTGTCTTACCTCAGTTAGGAGCTTGGCTGTAAGAGGGGACTTGTGCTTGAATCACAGGTAGACAGCAGTATAGTCTCCTGTGCAGTGTGAGATGTGCATGTGTAGCTTGAGGTGTGAGGAACTGTGGTGTGCAGTTCTAGAGGTGGCAGTAGGAGCATGGCACGCCCAGGAGGGAGGGTGGTTAGTGCTTTGGCTTCCTAATCTCAGAAGTTGCTTGTGCCAAGGGGACGTATGAGGCACGCACTTATTCACACATGGCTGCTTTCTATCTTTCCCTAAAGAAATACTCTGATGATGAAGACAGTGAAGGAGAAGATGCTGGTGTCACCCAGGGAGACCTGGAAGCATTGATTTCTGGCCGCTACCCTGTGAAATCATCAGAGGAGATCAGTGACAGCTCTTACACAGTGGCCCAGCCTCCCACCAAGTGGGTTTGTGCCCAGTCTTCCAACACCAAGAAGGAAAATCACAACCAATGCATCACAGAGAAGCTGGAAGTGCTGGCAAAGGCTTACTCTGTCCAGGGGGACAAGTGGAGAGCTCTGGGCTACTCTAAAGCAATCAATGCGCTCAAGAGCTACCACAAACCAGTCACCTCCTACCAGGTAAAACACCTCCCCAGGGGGGTGGAGCAGGGAGATAGACCTTCGATGGAGGTTGTATAGCAAGTGCAAGTTGAGATTTATTGACCACGCATAGTGTTTGCAGAACAGTAGAAAAATAGAATCTGAGCCTTTTAGGGCCAAATCTGGACACTCAAGATAAATGTCTTCCTTAGACACAATGCAGGGACATTTTCACCTTCCTCTTCATCAACAGCAACTGGCCACCGATAGTGATAACATGTAAAACGAACTGGATATGAGTCTTAGGGGCTGCGGCAGTCCAGCAGTTCAGTGTGTTCATGTTTCAGTCCCATTTTGCAGGCTTGTCCTTTTCCACTTGAATTGATCAGCCAAGGTAAGCCTGAGCTAGAGAGGAGACCATCAGGCAGGACTAGTCCTTCCACTTACCCTTTATTCCTCAAATGACTAACCAGGCTCTGAGTCAGTAGCAGCTCCCCAGCTTGTTTATGATCTTTGCTTTTCCAGTAGCAGCTCTGGTTTCTTTCTAGGAAGCCTGTAAAATCCCTGGGATTGGGAAGCGGATGGCAGAGAAGATCCTGGAGATCTTGGAGAGTGGGCACCTGCGCAAGCTGGATCACATCAGTGAGAGTGTGCCTGTGCTGGAGTTATTTTCCAACATCTGGGGAGCAGGGGTCAAGACAGCTCAGATGTGGTACCAGCAGGTAAGTTCAGTGCCTTATACAAGAGGCTCTCAGGTTATGGTTTGATGACTGCTGCTGAGTGTAGGAGAATTACTTTCACAAGTAGTTTTTAATTGCCAATACCTACAGGTAAGATTTAAATCTGGGTTTTTTTGGGAGGAACTATGAGGTTGGGTCTCATTGTGTCTCAGCACGCAGCTGAGACTTGAGTTGTGCTGGGGCAGGTAAATGACAAAGATGTGGAGAAGAGGAATGGGAGACACCCTGCCTCGGCTCTAGCATCACTTCTTGGAGCTCATGTCGCACTAGTCATGGCAATGATGTTGCTGAGAGCCAGGCTTGAATCCGGGCATCTTGGCCATGAGAGCTCCCAATGCAATTGCTGGCTGTTGGCCTGTAGCTGTCAGAGTAGCCATCCATCTTGTCTGGAAGGTACAAGAATGAGGTTGAAATAAGTGTGCCAACAGGAGCAGCCCAGCCCACTGGGTGGGTTCCTTCTTTAAAAGCAGTTTGTCTCCTGAGCATGAGCTAATGAAGCCTGGTTTCCTGTAGTGTTTGGTTTGTGACTGGATTCTTGACTGTCTTAAAAACACATTTGTGTTCATGCTGTCAGCTTTCCCTCATTGGGATGTTGTGGGTGTTGTTCCTTTACCTGCTTTACTTGTTTTCCTTTAGGGTGTAGGGACACCATGCCTCAAGAGCAGTAGCGTTCTGTCAGAGGAGGGGTGGAGTTTAGAGATGTGCATGGATAGTGCAATTGCCTAAATCCCTTCTTTTAGGAACCAAGCCTTAAAGTGTTCTCTACATGTGATCTCAGAAGCTGTGACTTGGCCTGAACTTGAGACAGGCTAAATACAGTCTTCCCAAATCTTGGTGGAAAGTATGTGAAGAGCAAAGTCTTGGTAGATGTCTGAATATCAGCACATGGTCTGCACTAGGGTTTCCGGACACTGGATGACATCCGCACCAAGGCCACTCTGACCAGCCAGCAGGCTGTGGGGCTGAAGCACTACACGGATTTCCTGGAGCGCATGCCTCGGGAGGAAGCTGCAGAAATAGAGCAGACTGTGAGTAGCTTGGCTCCAGGCCCTCAGAGTGCAGTACCTGCTGGGACATGACAGGAAGGTACACGCTGTGAAAATAGCCCTCGTGTTATAGCTGAGCTCTTCAGCCTCTCCTCTGAGTGGGGTCAGTGCTTGTGGGACCCTTTTTGGGCATGGGCACAGAAGACCCCTACCTTGCCCCATAAGAAAGTTCAATTTGAGTGCCTGGCAAGGAGGAGGATACTTCACAGAGGTCAGTTATACACACTGCTTTGAAGAAGGCTGCATGTGGCATGGTGAGATAAGCAGGTTCCCAGCTCTACTTTCTTGCCTGTCATCTTGTCTGGAATGTCTGCTTTCAGCTGAGGTGTCCCTGGTGCTGCTTCTTCAAAGGAAGCTGTGAGCAGCTTGTGATCTAGTAGGGTGGATATCCTTGGTGGAAGCAGAGGGGATCCAGGCTGCAAACGAGTGCTGCTTGCTGTAGGATGCTGTGGCACTCCATGACTACGGGGTGCTTAAGCCAGTGTACCCTAATGTGAGCAGAGAGCCTGGGGGACACACTGTCATTGCTACCCCTGTGCTCTCCAGTCACCATGGAAGCAGCAGCCAGTGTGACACTGTCACTCGGCCACAGGGCCTGGCCATGAAGAATACCTTCCTGCCAGGCTCCTGCTGGGGTGTCAGTCCTGTGTGCCGGATTAGCCATTTTGGTGGTGAGTGGTCTCTTTCCCAGGCAGGCTGGGCTGAGGAGCTGGCTCTTGGGAGTGGGTCTATTGTTATCTTGATGGGATTACTGTGCTTCCCTCCATACACACGCACACACCTCTGATCCAGGCCCTGGAGAGAGAATGAGAGATTAGTCACTGTCTGTGCTGCCTGTCACAGTGAGATCTGAGGAGCTTTTAGGCTCTCAGGTGGGGCTGGGAGTTTTCTAGAAATCTTCATTTAAAGCCAGAAGGGGGGCAAAAACACCAGAGGAGGGCTTGCTCCGCATGAGAAAGGCTTGTGGCTTCTTGGAGCACCTTTGGGGCAAAGGTTAATGGGTTTATCTCTTGCTAATGAAGGATGATCCCCAAGAGTGACAAGGGGCTGTGGGCACGGACACTGCCTTGCTGAACCCCAGCCTCTGTGATGGCCCCATCACTAGGAATTGCTGAGCCTCTCATTATTTGCTGCCAGCAGGGTGATTGGCACAATCAGGCCAAGAATACTTAAGGCCTGTCAGGGACTTGGGAGCCTTTCTTAAACATGTAATGAATGAAGCCATCAGAGTTAGTACTGTCTGCACAAAACAGGAGCTGGGGTCCAGCTTGGAGAAGACTATAATAGGGGAAGTTCTTATTAAATGTTTGATTTCTGGCAGCAGCATTTTGGCATCCCTTTGGTCTAAAATGCTGGGACAATTGTGCTTTTTCTGGGTGAGGAAGCCCAGCTCTCCTGCAGGGGCAGAGCTCCTTCCAGGAGTGAACTTCAAGGGGTACACACAGTTTTTCTGCTGTGTTGGATCCTGCTGGGGAGACTTCACAAGCCCATCTCTGTTTTTGAAACAGGGCCTGTGACTATCACCTGTTGAACTGATTTGCTTTGTGGGCAGAGCTGGTGAGCCTTGTGCTTGTAGGACAGCTGAAAAACCTCTTATCTCATGCTGTCTCAGAAACGGAAGGCTCTGAAAGCTTGTGCAGTACTTTGCCCCTTCATATTCCTGCTTGTCCCAACCTGGTGCTCCCAAGAGCTGATGGTAGATCACTATATGGTGTGGCATTGTGCAGGATGCTTGCAGGACTGGGTGGAGGCCACTCTGGCTCACTCTTCCTCTGACAGCAGGCCACCCTTCTTGGTGGGGCAGTGTGCCATGCCTGCCAAGTGTATGGAGACTCTGGAGATGCAGGACAGGCCTCAAGGCAGGCACAAGATGCTTTGCTGCCTTGATGGAAAGGGCATGAAGAGGCTGGCCTCTGACTACTCATCCCTCTTTCTCGAAGGTCAGACAAGCTGCCCTGGCCCTGAAGCCTGGCCTTGTGTGTGTTGCCTGTGGCTCCTACCGTCGAGGGAAGGCCACCTGTGGAGATGTGGATGTGCTGGTCACTCACCCGGATGGGCAGTCTCACCGTGGGGTGTTCAGCAAGCTGCTCAACAGCCTCCGCAGGAGCGGTAAGAGGGCGGGAAAGCTGCTCTTAGAATGGCCACGGCGAGAAGGCAATGAGGTGGATGGCATTCATTGAAGGATAGGTGATCACTTCTCCCAAGGATGGGACATCTTGTTAGTCCTTAAAATTACTGTCCCTGGACCTGGCTCGACTGTAGCTTTAAGGAGGGAATATTGCTGCAGCTCAGCATGTTATCCCTGGGGTCTCACAGCACGTTATGAGACATATCTGCTGTTCTCTGGGCAGTGGGGAGTTCAGCATGGAGGTGTCCATTTACCACTGAGCTCTTGGCCTGTTCTCTCTTCCCAGGCTTCCTTACAGATGACCTGGTGAGTCAGGAGGACAACGGTGATCAGCAGAAGTACCTGGGCGTGTGCCGCCTGCCTGGGCCAGCGCAGCGTCACCGCCGGCTCGACATCATCGTGGTGCCGTACCGGGAGTTCGCCTGTGCCCTGCTCTACTTCACGGGCTCGGCTCACTTCAACCGCTCCATGCGCGCCCTGGCCAAGACCAAGGGCATGAGCCTGTCGGAGCACGCGCTCAGCTCGGCCGTGGTGCGAGGCCCTGGGGGTGCCAAGGTGGCATCTGGCCATACTCTGCCCACGCCCACCGAGAGAGATGTCTTCATTCAGCTGGGGCTGCCCTACCGGGAGCCCTCCGAACGGGACTGGTGATGCCTGGTTGTCACCTTGGGCTTGCTGCTGTGCTGCTGTTTTGAAGGATCTGATTTCCCCAGTGGTGGAAAGGCTCTGTGGTGCCTGCAGGCTGAGGAACATATCTCATCAAACTGGGACTTCTTGCAAGCATGAGGCCTGGCTGCTGGGCAGAGCTCTGTGGCTTCCTCAGCAGAGGCTATGGGCTGGAACCACACTGGAAGTGCTCTCTTGGTGTGGCTACCAAAAGGGCTCACTGCCCATCAGCTACCCTCGTCCTGCTCTCCCCAACTTTGGAAGATTGGGTTGCAGAACCTTGTGATCCAGCCCCTGACAGTGCTTGGGAACAAAGGAAGTGGGATGCATCTTCCTCTGTATCTGAGCACTGACACTCTGAATTTTCTGTTCTGAGCTGTGAATGAAGGTAGCAGAGGTCTAGCTTGGTTCTGTGACAGGCCTTCCTCCTCACTACTGCTGGCAGCTGCTACTGCAGGAGTCTCAAGGGGTTAACCTGTGCTGCTGCTGTGTCCTTCTGTCTGAGCTGATGTGTCCTTTGATGGGTCCCATTGCACAGGGCCAGGCTGCTGTTACTGCCATCAGCTTTCCCTGGTGCCAGCTAAGCCTTGAAAGAGACATAGGGACCTGAGGTGCTATACCT
Organism: Ploceus nigricollis; assembly: GCA_013399945.1. Lineage (NCBI taxonomy): Eukaryota > Metazoa > Chordata > Aves > Passeriformes > Ploceidae > Ploceus > Ploceus nigricollis. The sequence goes on from VXBC01006750.1 coordinate 681,512, forward strand.
GCTTGCTCGCAGCCTCGTGTTCTGAGGATCCTCCAGATTTACTCAGAGCCCTGGTCTTGCCCAAGACCTCCTGTCTTGGTGCAGAAGAGGAGCAGAGCTCTCAGCCTGGGGAGCTGTGCTCAGGAGAGATTTGAATGTAATGGCACTGAATGTAACCCAGCAGTGTTGTGTGTCTGTCTGTAGGAGGCATGGAGGCAGAGAGAAACACAAGGAGATAGTTTCAACTTCTAACTGGGGCAAAGCAAAACCTTTTCCCTTTTTTTTGTGTGGAAGCCATGGAGTCATCTGGTCTTTGATCAGGGAAAGTGTGTGTGTGTTTGTGTATACATGTGCACGTGGCTGGTCTCACCAGTTCCATGGGAGTGAATTTTATTTCTCAGGAAACACTGACTATTTTATATTATGGAGGTGAATTTCCCAGAGACACTGAGTGCTCTGTCTGTTACAGATATTGCAGTGGTTGCTTCTGACAGAGGTGCCATGGTGGGCATTTCTGTGCCAGGACCCCAGGGCTCTTGCTCCCTTGTGGGGGATCTGGCCCCATCACATACAGTGACAAAGCTGCATGTTTGCTGCTAGGGCAGGCACAAACCAGGTGGGTTTGCACAGTTCCTGTGGCTGCTGGGCACCAGCAGGGCTGGGGCTTTGCTGGGGTGGCCACACCCCAGCAGTGGCATTTGTCAACCCAGCCTTTCTGCTGGACACCTGAGGGAAATGAATGTATTTTGGCATGTCTTGGTGCTTTGAAATTTGAAGTACAATAAATAAATCCCTTCTGTCTTTTCCCTTGGTATCTCTGTCTTTTAGCTCTCTGCACTGTGACTGTTAGGACTTTCTCTTGTGGCTTACCAGGAGCTCCTCCTGTGCTGGTCCATTTCTCTGGTTTCAGTGGAGGTGGAAAACACGCAGTGGAGATATCATACTGTTGGACAAGCACTTCTGGTTCTCAGGGCAGGGAGCTGCTGGCCACCATCCTCCCATACCATCCTCTGTCCTGGCATCCAGCTGGCCACGTGGCTGAGCTGGGATTGGGTGTTCCTAGAGAAAGGCTGTTCCCTGACTTGAAAGTCTTGAGCTCTGGGCCTTGGGTTGAGCTCTTTCTTCAGATGTGGAGTCAGGAAAGGATTGCTGTCAGGTTTTCCATATGCATCAGACAGTAGGGCATGTGGGAGTTGGCAGCTGTTCTGTCTCCTGTTCTCTACCTGGAACACAGCTCAGAGTCCTGAGCATGGAAATGCTTTGGTTATCCAAGGGGAATCTGAACAATGTGGGAGCCAAGGGTGCACATGGAGATGAGCAGCAGGAATGTTTGGCTCGACAGGGAGATGGAGAAGCTGGAGAAGGACAAGGGCTGCTGAGGCAGAAGCAGCCAGAACTGAGCTGGGTTATCCAGGAGCAGAAGGGAGGCAGCCTCAGACCAGGGGCTTGTCAGGTCTAGGGAAAACACTTTGACCCCAGGAAGGCTGTGCAGCCCAGGGACCACCCCTCAGGGAAAGGGGTCCCCATCCTTACAGTCAGCCAGCTTTGGCTGGGCAGCACCACATCTGGCCTTGTCCAGGGCTGGGGATGGTCCTGTCCCACAGGGAGGTTTGATGGGGAGGCTGCCTTATGTCTGACAGGCAATGGCCCTGGGCTGAGGCAGGGAGCACAATGCAGGGCTGCTCAGCTTTGTGCCTTGATGTGCACAGGTTTGCCTCCAGCTCTGTATGCCAGGACAAGCTCTTCCTGGAGGGCTGGGGCTGGTTCTCAGTGGGGCCATGTGCTGAAGATATCAGTAGTGGTATGGGAAATAGGCACTGCTGGCCCCCACCCCCTTTCTCTTTGTCACCCCTCCTCCAGGGCTACAGTTCACACCCAGGTAGCAAAGGGGTGCTGCAGCAGCACTTGACCCTGCTGTTTGTCCTGCTTTTATTTAGGGAGAGGCTGGACATGGGGATGTGTGGGGCCAGGGCTCCACAGGAGCAAGACTTCGTGCCCAACCTCTTGGGAAATGCCAGGGAGGGTGGCCCTAGTACATATGTGTCATGTAGAGGCCACTGGGGGAGAAATCCCACCAGTCTCCTGCTCTGTGAGGGAATAAGCCTGATGTCTGTCTGTCCCCTCCCACCCCACAAATCCCTGTCCAAGAGCTTTGGAGGGGGCAGAGGGCCCTCATGTGGCTAACTGTAGCCAGGTGGGCCACGGATGGATAAGGACCGTTTCTCCTGGGTGTAGCTGTGGGGGTTGAAAGGGGCAGGAGGTGAAGGAGCACAAGGAGCTTGTCCAGAGCAGCTGGAGGGTGACATTTCTGGGTGTTGCTTCTCCCTCATCCTGGTTCAAGGGGAGAAACATGAGAGGCTGGGCCGTGCCACCGTGAGTCAGCCCTGCCCTGGGCAGAGGGGACAGAGCTGCCCCATACATGCTCCTCTCTATACCTCTAACCCCTGCCCTTGCAGCAGGGCCTCACTACCCCCTTATCACAGCCCACCTCCTGCCTAAACCACAGCATGCCCCACTTGGGAAGAAGGTACAAGGGATGGGAGTCCTGGGGTGTCTGGGAAGAGGTGAGTGCTGAGTCCCCAAGATCAACGCGGGCAGGGAGAGCAAACATGGTTTTAGGCATCTCTAACGAGGCCTTGCCTAGTTTCTGCTTCCCAGGAAGGGGCTTCAGCTATTCCCCCCTCCCCAGCACACCCCCTCCCGCTCTCCCTGGCTGTGAGTCTGATCATCCTGAAAATTAAAAATAAAACAAAATGCAGCAGCACTTAGAGAATGAGTGGAAAGTCGTGGAGCTGGGACAGGCCCTCAGGTTCTGCTGCAGAGCCCCTTGCTCCCACCCTGCCATCCTTGTACCCTGAAGGTGAGTCTAGACTGGGGTCTCAGGCAATTCCTGTCCCCCAGCAAGCATCTCTCTGCCTCCCTCATTGAAAAGGAAGAAAAGCTCTGGACAAAGAAAAAGCTCTGGGTGTTAGGCAGCCCTTCCCATCCTGCTCCCTACCCTTTGGGAAGGACACCCATCCTTAGCTGTCCTGCTCATCCTGGTGCAGGGATGGCAGGGGGCTGGGGGAAAGGGGTGCAGGGAGGGTAGTTTGGCCTCCAACTCTGCCACTTTGTGTTCATGAGTAAATATTTGCTAATGGCAGCATGGCTGGGGGAATGTAGGGGAGCTGCTGCTCCCCCCGTCGGAGCAGGCAGGGAAATGAATATGAATTTATCATGATTAGGTGAACTCAGCAGGGAGAGCGGGAGAGAGAGGGCTAGGCAGGGAGGGGGCGGGCGAAGATGGATCTGTGCAATAAAATTAAATAAGGACACCAAATAGAGTCACTTCTCACGCACTCGCCCGCTCTCCCGCGTGCAGGGCCTCTCCTGCCTCCTGCGCTTCTCTGGCTTTGCTGATTTCTCTCTTTCCTCGAATTTATGAGACCAATTATGAAGATGAGGTTGGAAGTTCTCAGAAGTTCACTAAATGCAAAGTGTGGTCCCTGCTGTTCCCATCAAATTAATTAACCAAGCGCTATTGATGGCTGGGGTGACGTTGGCGTGATGCGGATCATGAGGGAAGGGCTGCTGGGGTGTAGCTGAGGAAGCCTGGTTGGAGAAGGCCTGGAGGGCAGGGCACCCTGCAGGGCACCCTCAGGGCTAGGGGTGCAGAGTGAGCCCTGCCTGGGCAGCCAGTGGGCAACAGGAGCAAGGAATGCAGCAGGGCACACATCAGGTGTGTGTGATGGTCTGTATTGCAGTCCCTGTTTCCAGTAGTTTCCTCTGTCTGGAATAAAATCCAGCTGGGTGATGGCAGAGCTGCCCTGATGGGAACATGGCATGGATACATGGCAGGATGCTGGGCCATGTTCTGTACAGGATACCATGGTAGTGTCTTGTGGTCTGCATGAGCCTGTGTCTGCAGGAGCAAAGCCAGGAATCAGTGCTCTCTCAGAATCATTCCCCCATCTGGTGAAGGGATTGTGACCCCAATCCCATGGCAGTGGTCTGCACAGGGACTTCATGCTTGGTAGACAAATGACTTTCCCTATGGTTCAGCAGTGATGGTGCAGCTGGGACAGGCCTACTGCCACCTTCCCATGCTCCCTGAGTCCCAGCAGCCCTCCCTGCCTCAGTTTCCCTGCGTGGGCTATAGGAAACAGCCTGCCTTGTAGGATCTCATGAGCAGAATGTCCTGATTCTACACAGCCCCCTGGCCATCCCTAACCTCTCTGTGAAGCTGCCCAACTCTGTGCAGGGCTCAGGGTGCCAGTGAGTGCCTTTGCCATGGGGGCAGCAGCCACGTGCCTAGATCACACCGGTTCTCGTGTGCCTGGCTGTGTTGGTGTCATGTCACCCCCTTCCAGGGAATGTGTTTTGGGGGGCTGTCTCCAACATGACCCCCATGCCTGCCCTGTCCCATGGTTCACTTCCTGCAGGGAAGGTGCTGCTGGGCTGCTGCAGCATGGGGGTTGTGAGTCCCCAGCCTGCTCAGGTGCAGGTCAGACACTGGGCACAGGGCTCCTCCTTTGCCAACCTCGGGGATGTTCACTCAGAGCAGTTTGTAGTTGCTCAGGTTGAATCTCAGCACTGGCTGTGCTACAGCAAATGCTTGAGGTTGTAGAAGGATTCCCCCATGCTGAGGCCCTGGCTGAAACCCAGGATGTCTCTGCATGCCACATGGGCACTCTGTGCTTCAGTTTCCCTCCTTGCATTTCCTGAGGCTGTTTTTCCTTTGGGCAGGGTCTGTTTTTCTCTGGGTGCAAGTGTCATCCCAGTTCCTGAGCATCCTTGGTAGCATTTAGTGGCTGTGAGTTGTGGCCAAGTAAAGGGTCAGTCCTCACTCCCAAACCAGCCTTTTTTCACACCAAATACGTGTGCCATAAGGCTCTGTGCTTGCACCATGCTGGCATAGGGACCTTCCTCTGTAGTGCTGTGGACTTCTGACAATCTTTTTGCAGTTGCTGGCCAAGCAAAGGAGCTTGTTCAAGGGGTGAAAGAAGCGGTCTGTGTCCTTAGACCAGGGATCTCACCTGGCAGAAGAACGCAGAGGGCCAGATCCAAGCATCCCTGCCCGTGTCCAGCTCCTGGCATGGCTCTGGCTGCATGTCTCCACCATTCCAGCTCCTGCTTCTCTTCACTGGCTTCACTCCTGTGCCGGTGATCAATGGGCTCTGGTTGGGCTGGAGAACAGCACAAACAGAGGCATTTACAAACCCGCTGTCTCTCCAACAGGGCCATAACTCAGGCTCCCCGTCACCGTGGGGAATGCGAGGCAGGAGCTCCTGCTTTGGTGGCAGTAGCAGCACCAACATTTTTCCTCTCGTGGTAAATGTGTTACTTGGGGATAATTTACCTGCTTATGTCAAGTTTTAAAAAGAAACAGACTGGCTGCTGAGCAGCTCCTGACACTTGCAGTGTGCATGGCATGAACACACATGTCTACCCAGAGAAAAGAATCACCTAAGCTGAAAGGGCCTGTTTGCAAATGCCTGCACTTTGGAGCTGCATTCTCGGCGTGGAGTCCCTGGTGTCTAGTACTGAGGCTGAGATCTTGACACAGTCCATCCCTCCATGGGATCTCCAGGGTCTGCAGCCACCTACTGGTTCTGACAAGGCTGCCCACCTGCACCGGGGGCTGCTTGGGGCTGGGTGTCCCAGCGTGCTGGGAGCGTCCTCTGCCCGCACCCCTTCTCCAGGTGAGCGGATCGGGGGCTGTGGGAGATGCTGGTGCCCTGTCGTCCGTGGCTGAAGCCCTTGCTGGGGACCTAGGGCGGCTGAGATGCGGCTCCGGCCGGCTCGATCAGCCGCCGTCCTCGCCGGCAGCAGAGGGAGCTGGAGGACCGGGGATGGCAGCACGGGCAGGCAGAAGGGGGCTGGACTGGCCTGGGCTCTATTGGGCTGGGCTGGGCAGCTCAGGGAGCCCCACGGTGGGAGAGAAACCCCTCTTCACCCGGATCCTCCCCTAGCAGGGCAGCGGGAGGTGCCCCAGCCTGCGGACTGTCCCCTCAGCCCCGTGGTGTCATCTCTCAGACACATCACCCCTGTGGGTGCCCAGCTCTGTGGTGGACACCTCCTGAGCTGGCCCTCAATCCCCTTTTTGGGTTTTTAGGATCTCAGCCCCACTGTTTCATCCTGGGGAGCCATGTAGCCTCTCTCTGTGGCACAGCCCCTTGTCCCCTCCCTGCGACACAGTGCTTCCCATCACCCTGAGGACCTGGTGGGACAGCAAGGTCCCCAGGGAGCCTGGCTGGATGTGATGGGGGTAAGGCCTCCATCCCAGGGCCAAGGTGGTAGGGTCCTACAGCACGTGGTGGGCACTTGCCACTGCTGTCCCCAAGTCTCCTTGCCCATAGGGAGATGATTTATGTCTGGGCCAGCCTGCACTGACCTCCTGCTTGGGCTCAGGCATTATAACTAATGGCAGGTCAGTGGAGCTACAGCTAAAGTGAAGTGGCTGGTGTGGGTCAGGGAGGGGGGATGCAGAACAGGGGGTGCTGAGGATCCCAGTTCCAATAGCACAGCTGCCCAGAGCAGTGAACAGCAGGGGTGAAGCAGGTGTAGCTCCCAGTGTACCCCCTCCACCCTATCCCCTGCCCCTGAGCTTTCTGTCTGACCATACTCTCCTTCTGTTTTAACCACAGGATGTTCTGGATCAGTGGTGTCAAGCCTGGAGAAGTGGCTCCTTGTTGGGGGGAAACTGAAGCACACATGGACTGATGGTTTCATGAACATCAACTGCAGAGCCAGGGAGGCCACCAGGTATCTGAGCCCAGCTCCTGCCCAGGACTCAGGGTGAGGAACCAGGAGGACCTGATACAGGTACAGCAGAGGGCAGTGCCACAGTTGGTGGCCTGAAATGTCCCCTTTGGTCTGTTGCTCTCACCTTCTGCCTGATCCGTGAGCGTTAGGGTGCAGAAATCTCCTGTGGGGGGTACACCCCCTGTTCCCTCGTGACAGGTTTACCTCCAGGTCCCAGACCCTCGGTGTGCATGGGCTCTGTGCCATTCAGCCCCACCTCAACATACTCCCTGTGTGTTTTGGCAGTGAGCCCTGTTTGTTTTCCCAGCTGGAGTGGATGATCAGCCCAGCATCCAGCCAGACTATGGGAGATGAGCTTTGGGGACAGCTATATCAGCTGCCACCCCAATCCCTGCCTACACCAACTGCTGAGGTGAGACCTGAACATGGCTGTAAACCTGGATAGTCATGTACCCACCAGGCAGCTGTTCCACATCCTAGGATGATGCCAGCCTGACCTGCCAGCCTAGGTGGTCTAAGCTGGTTGAGAGGAGCCCTTGGGGATGCAATAAAAGACACCCAATGCCACTCCTGGCCACACACTGAGCTCCCCTCTGTCCAGCAGTAAGGGAGAACATTTTTGTTGACATCCTGCCTTTGCTCTCTTCTTGGGAAGGGGAAGAACAGCAAAACATATCTGAGTAAGGCATTAGGACTTTCCCAGGGATAAGCTGTATCTGCCTGCCTCTGCTCTGGACAGGCTCATTTTTGGTGAACAGTACAGCCAAGGGCTGGAGTGTGCAGGCTGCCAACCCCCTGGCTGGGCAGGCAGGGCTCTGTGAGCCTCTCCTGGCACTGCCTGGCCATCCCACAGGTGCAGTGGATCTGTCATAGTCCTGTCAGGCTCCTGCTGCTGGTCACAAACTGAAGGGTGTGCTGGTGTTCATACTGACACTTGTGCTTTCCAACGGGTAGCACACATTTCTTCTCCCATTTCTCAGCCAAGGAGTATCACTGACTTTGCAAGGCTGCAGTGAGAGCTCCCATCCTTCTAAGCAACCCCTCCCCAACAAGTTTGTCAAGTCCTCCACATGACCCCATTGTAGGTTGCTTTTGCAATGTTACAGGGGTGATTTATGTTTTTTAGGATCCTTCTTAGGGCTAAGCTGGGTTCAGACAGCAGCAGCTTGAGGCCAATGCTTAAGCATCACCCTTGAGCACTGGCCTCTGACAGGTCCAGGTGCAGCATCCAAAGCTCATCCCAGCTGTGGAAGCAAGTCCCCTGGTTGAACCTGCTACAAAAACAGAAACTTGGTGCATTCCCAGCTGGCTCTCAGCAAAGGGGATTTGTTCAAAATAATTTCCATGGCCTCTGCACTTACTTTTGCTTCTGGATCCAGGAGAGCAGGTTTAATCTAGGCTGCTAGGCAGCACCAGAGGCTGAGTTTCATCCAGAAGAAGCTGTTGGAAGACTTTGCTCAGCTCTCACTCTGAATAGGTCTAAAATTAGATCTAGGATACAAAAGTTGATGAGCAACAGATACGTGAGTCTGGCTTCAGATTAACAGCTTTTACAACAGAGCTGGGATGCTCCCACTGACAATGGTTGCTGTTTGGGATCAGTCTTGCTCCAGCAATATTTCATGTTTGTCAAAGCCCCTTTGAAGGCCTGGGCAGGTGAAAGGAGCATGGGGAGCTGTAATAAGTGTAAGCCTTAAAAAACTTCCTGAAATGACCATTAAATCTCCCAGGACATGGCAGGAATCATTCAGGGATCTTTCCTGAAGAAACCTAGCTCTCCACTGAAAAGGAAAAGTACTTTCAAAAGGATGTTCAGAGCAGCACAATGTGGTTCCCAGGCAGGGAGTAACCTTTGTCCCAGTCTCCTTCTCCATCACCTAAGGATAATAACATTCCTGACAGGTCCCTGTGCCACTTGCTTCCCATACCTTGCTGTGTCCTGCCTGGAATTATTAAGATGTATGGCACAAAGCCAAATAAATGGAGAACCTGAGCCTATGGACTGCCTGGCATGAGGTAAATATGTGCTGGATCTGGCCAGGACCTGCAGCAGGAGATGCTGCTCTGTGTGCTATCCTGTGGAGTGTAGAGTGTGTGTGGGGATGCATCTCCTTGGCACCACCTTCATCAGGTCTGGTGAGGGCTGGATGTTGCCCAGACCTTCCTTGCAGGTAGAAGATGGGAAAGCTCCATTGGTGTGGCCCCTCAGCACATCTGCAAGGTGCAGTCAGGGGTAGGTCCAGCCACACAGAAGGGCCCTGGTGGCAGTGCCACTGCTCCTCTCTCAGGAGCTGGACCCGAGGCACTGTTGGGTGTCTCCACAGCCCACTGAAACACGCCACAAGTCTGACTCACGTCTGTGAGTGCTCTTCAGATCTCCGGGGAGAGGACAAGGAATGAGTTGTCACTTGCACATCTCTTTCTCCCAGCGAAAACACCCAAGGAGGCTGGGGATGTGGGGTGGGCAGAGGTGGAGAGGAGGACCAGACCTACCTCCTTGCTGGGGAGCTGGGAGGGGGCGAGGGGTGTGCAGGCAGCTGGGTGGCAGTGGGGAGGTGTGGGGACAGTGGGGAAAGTGTCTGCCTGCACAGTCTGGGCACCCCATCCGGGTTGTGGGGTGTTTATCCCCACTGTGCACCCCTGGCAAGGGCTGACTCGTCCTTTCCCCCAGCAAGTGCTCCCACCTCATGGGCAGCTGTGGTCGTGTCCTTGTCACCAAGGGCACGGCCATCACTGAGTGTGGACACACAGAACTCCTGGAGGGACTGACTCCCCCCACACAGCTGTCTTCTCACACTCCTGTCCAAAAGCAAGTCGCTGCTTCCCATGAGCATCCCAGGGCTGACCCCTGTTCAGCCCCGTCAATGGCCACCCCCTCTATGTCCCCACAGGACCCGGTGATCACTATCGGTGTCGCTGCTCCACAGCGGCTGAGCCTCTTCCCAGGGTGACACTGTCCCGCCCGTCCCCTCTGCCGCGCAGCGCTCCCCCCGCCACTTTCACGTGCTGCAGCAGATGGTGGAGGTGACATTTGTCTCCGAGTGACGCATTTGACGGTGGCCGTGTCCCCCCTCCTCCCTTCGCCCTGGATGGGGGAACCTTGAGCCCACCTGGCAGAGGCGAGATGGGCAGGCACAGGCTGAGGGATCCCCCAGCCCGCACCCGTCCCGCAGACATCGGCACCTCTTGTCCGTCTGCATCCCCCCCAAAGCCTCTCCCAAGGCTCTGGGGCACCAGGGCAGCTGGGGGACACCGTCCCTGAGGGCGAGTGCCCATCACCGTGGGGCGTTTGTGGGGGGGACTAGGTGGGAGCCGGGCACCAGGGACTCCTGTTCATTCTCCGTTTTCTGCCTTAATTAGAACCCGGAGAGACCAGGCGAAATCGCATTAGCGCGGGGCCCCGGTGCGCTGAGCCATCCATCTTTTTTTATTACAGCGTAATGGGGCTGCTCGCGAGGCGCCGTGCGATTTGTCACAGGCCTCGTTCCCTGATAACGGGCATTTGTCATCACTTTCTTCCCGTGTTAATGTCATCATCGGCGAGCTGACAGGCAGACCCGTTGAGGGAGCGCTGGCGACAGACCACATCCGTCAACCTAATATTTCCATGGCTGTGGGGATCAGCCGGGCTGCGAACACACATTAAAGCGCTTATGANCGTGGGGACGGCGGGGCCGCGGCGCGGGGCGGGGCGGGTGCGGCGCGGTGGCCTTTTAACGGAGCTCGCATCAGCTCCTGAAACCCATTTAAAAGATATTTGGGACTGGGGAATCAGCTGTGAGCACGGTGGAAAGGTCATTGTTAATAAGGGAGAGCACATGGGAGCACGTGGGGAGGGCGCAGGCATGGCCAGTGGAGGATGGAGGAGATTGTTGTCCCCCTGGAGCCGGGGCGTGTTTGTCCCACCGGGAACAGTTGAGCCACTTCTGTCATGAAGTGAGGGGCCTCAAATCTTCATGGCAGAAGGATGAGGGAGGGGGAAGGAAACCCTGCAGTGGGGTTGCTCCATAGCTGGCCAAGGGCAGGAGTGGGGTGTGGGATGGGCTGTGGGGCTGCACCCCCTGCAAACAGGGGTTTGGGACAGGGCTCTGAGGCTGCAAGACGGGCTCGTGGCAGAAGTCTAGCGGGGCAAACCTGAGATGTCCCCCCTAAGCAACCAGCGAGGAGACCTGCCCTGGTCCTGAGGCCATTTAGTGACAAGGGGGCTCAGGTCCTCACCCCAGAATGTGTGGCTGTTGCCATGGAAATGGGTGGTGGTGAGGAGGAGCGGGTGTGTGGTATCTTGGGTTTTCCTGGCAGTGGGAGTTTGTTTTCTGTACTTTTCTGGGGTTCCTGTGTAATACAGAACAGGAAGGCTTGGTGGGCCACTTTTTTTTTTTTTTTTCCCTTTAATTATATTTTTTGGGGGTTTTTGAAGATTTGGGAATGGGCATCTCAGTCAGATCTACCCAGCTCCCATGATGTACTGGTACAAACCCAATTTGCACTGCAAAATATGATTCCAGGGGTTCTTGCACAGATGAAACCAAAGATGCTGCCTCCTCTGCTCAAATCCCATCCTCAGGTTCCCTGGGAAAATCCCCTGATGTTCCTGACCTGTGGCTGGACACAGTGCTAGAAGAACAGGCCATGGCAGGGCACAGGCTGGCGTGGGCAGTGCTGAAACCCTGCTGAGTGCAGACAGGGGGCTCACGGCTTGAAAATGTGGCTGCACAGAGCCTTCACCCCCATGTTCCCCATCCCAGGGATGGTCAAGGGCAGACTGTGAAGAGAAACATGTCCCATGGCCCAGGAAAACACGAGTCTTTCTTTCATTGTTTTTCTTCTTTTTCTTCTCTTCTGTCCTGCCTTGTTCCAGTCACAGGCTCTGTGCGTGGGAAAGTCAGATTTGGGATGAGGTGTGGGGTGTTTTTAGAGATCGGGGTCCTTTATGTGTGTGCACATGAACACACACTCCTGCACACACATGACATGAATAAGTCATTTCTGCAAGTGCACCCCAACCTTTGGCTCACTGGTGAGCACTGAGGATAGGTAGAGCTGGGACGGGGTAGTTTTCTCCAGGTGCTAGTGGGGAAACTGAGGCATGGAGCAAGGATTTGCAGTCCTCATCCACACCGTGGATCATCCCCATCAAACAGGTCATCCCATCACCAGCAACATCCAACAAGTCTGCAGACATCAGGGAAAAGGTGTGCAGGAAATTTTCTTAGGACTGCCCAGCAGTGGTCAGGCTCCCAACCCTGTGACATCCCCAACACCCCCGGCAGCAAACCCTGCCACCACACCCCCCTCCACTTCAGCTCCCCGCCATAAATCACTGCCCTGCATTGGCCGAGGACCTTTTAAAAAGGATTTATTAGGGGGGATTTAAGCACAGGCAGCGATAGGGTTTCATAAATCGAAAGGCAATAGCGCTCATCGTTACCGGTCCGCTCGGGGCGGGCTCCCCTGCTCCCCCCGGTCCCACGGCCCTGGAACAGCTCCTCCCCGGCACCGCCGCCTCGCCGCTCCCTTCCTCCCCGTCTGTGGAGACCGCGAGTGTGGAAAATCCCCAGACAGGGAGTGTAAATGCTTGTTCTTTGTAAATGAAGAACATAATTAACATTAAATTAAGGTAATACAAATGAAGACAACACAGAGCCTGACAGGATGAGTGTTTGGGGAGGCAGTAGAGAGAAGTGATTCATATTTTTAATTTACTGTACAAATAGACTAGCAGGGCTGGGGGGAAAGGGGCCATCCAAGTGGAGTGGGGATTTTTTTTTTTCCCACTGTTGTTTTGCTGTGCTTTAAGCACACAATGACTATTAAAGTCAACTGCCCATATAATAGGACATCTCCTACATGACTGCTCTCCGAGAGGCAGCTTGCTGTAGCAATAAATTCTGGGAGTGCCATCTGCTGGTGTGCACCCTCCGCCGGGCACCCTCGCTCCGGCCACCCGGCCTGGACTAGTCCTGGCACCCCACAATTGCTGCAGAGACCTGCAGAGCACCAGCCACGGGCCTGCAGGCTTCCATACAGAATTAGTATATTTCTCATAGGGTAAGAAACACTTTCCCCCACCCAATTGTAAATATTTTTCATTATATATTTTTTTTTTTGAAGTTGAGTGGGTATTGTTGATGCCGGGGAAATATTTTAGGCTTTTAAAAGATACAAATCATTGTTCTCCACCCCTTTGAAGTGCTGGGTTTCACCTGAGTGCCTGTTACCCAGAACACAGAAAAAAGCCCCACCCATTTTCAATTTTTACCTGCAGAAAGATTGTTGATCAGAGTCCATGAGAACTGCAGGCTGGACCTGGCTCTGCACTTTAAGGAGATGAGAGCTGTGGTGTCAGCCCGGGGAGGCCCCACGGAGGGATGACTTTCAGCCTGAGGGAGCCAGGTTTATCACAGCACAAAAGTGTCCATGGGGCTGTGACACCTGGAATGGGCATACCTACACTGCCTCTGTGTCCTTGTTCCACTGCCTGGGAAACTCCTGACACCACCAGGCAAAAGAAAAACAAAAGAAGGCGCCAAGAGGACCCATTCCTTAATAAAATCACCCTTCCCAGGCAGAAGATGCCCTGGAATGGTGCTGAAAGATTCCTCTGCTATGTCAAAACAGGAGAAGAATTTTCACTGCTGGGTGGGGGGAAGGCTGTCCTAATTTTGGGCATGCAATCTTTTCCCTCTGGGTGACTTGTATCCTGGCAGTTATTATGTGGGCAGTGCCCATGGGTCCAGGGCAGCCACTTGGCCAACTTGCCCTTGAACACTTCCAGGGATGGGGCATCCACTACTTCTCTGGGCAACCTGTGCCAGTGCCTCATCACTCTCACAGTCAAGAATTTCTCCCTAATATCTGATCTAAACCTGCTTTTTGCCAGTTTAAACAATTCTCCCTTGTCCTATCACTACATGCCCTTCTACCAAGTCCCTTCCCAGTTTCTTGCAGCCCTTTATCCAGTGAAACCTCCCCAGAGCCTTCTCCTCTCCCGGCTAAACAACCTCAGCCATCTCAGCCTGTCTTCATAGAAGAGGGGCTCCAGCACTCTGAGCATCTTCATGGCCTCGTCTGGACTTGTTCCAGCAGGTCCGTGTCCTTCCTGTGCTGAGGACCCCAGAGGTGGACACAGTATTCCAGCTGGGAATCACTGGAGTGTGCTAGAGGGACAGAATCCCTTGACCTGTTGGTCAGACCTCTTGGGATGCAGCCTGGGACATGACTGGCTTCCTGGGCTGCAGGCATGGATTGCAGGATCATGTCAAGCCTCTCATCCACCTCCAAGTCCCTGAATCAGTTCCTGAATCAGTCCCTGAACCCCTCAAATACATCCAGGGCCCAGGCTGCAGACACAGGGTCTATTTACAAACCGAGCTGACCCCAGGCAATGCTCTCTGTGCCCAGCACCCTTCTCCCGTGGCTGCTAAGCTGGAAGCATGGACAATCTTAGGGAGACAAGAGGCAGGAACAAATTCTGCACCAGCCTCTGTGGGGCAACAGGGTGCTGCCCCAGCACTGCTTTTTCCACATGGAATATGAGAGGAGGTGGAGCACACAGGAACCTTCCTCAGTCAAGAACCTTCCTCAGTCAAAACTGGTCCCTGATGGAGCTCTGCAGTCAGGTGAGATTTGTGGGGAGTGAAGGCATCCCTGTTGCAGTGACAGGGACAGTTTGCTGTTAGAACACCTGGTGAAACCAGTGCGAGAAGGGTTCAGCCTCAAAGGCTTGGTGGATCCCCAGGATCCATCCTCCTGGAGCCCACCTCTGCTGGAGCCATAGGGACTGAGGGCACTGGCAGGGTATGAGTGCTCCATGGCTTGTCTGACCATGCTCTGCGGCCACTTGTGGCCTCACCAACCCCCAGTGATTGCACAGGGACACCAGGGTGTGTCCAGCAAGCCTTAATCAGCTTTCCAGCTGGGATGTGACCATTCACCTTGAGCCAGGTACTTTCCTATAGAGCTTCAGTGGAGGATCTGCAGATATCCAGTGATGGGCCATGACCATTTCCTTGAGGATCACCATTCAAAGCATCTGGAGAGTACGAACCAGGGTCTTCTCTCCCATTCCACATTGTCCAGGGCAGAGCCCCAGCCCTGCATGGGAATACCTCAGCACTTGAACCCACCCAGCCTTTAGCACTGGGCACACCAGGAGAAGGCACTTGTGCATTTGGAGAGAGCCACCTTCATCTTCATTTCTGCAAACCTTAAGAGGATCAGCAGCATTTCCAGCTGTCCAAGTAATTTCTCAGACTCTTCTTTGCACCTTCTCCAGTTTTTCAAGGTCTACTTGGACACTACTAGAGAATACAGCCTTATCCTCACCAGACAGAACCAGTGCTTTTGGAGGGCTCAATCCAGGGAGCTGGATTTCAATGTGGGGAAGCAGCTTTGGACAAGGAAAAGCAGCTCAGAGCTCACCCAGCCATATCCTTCCTGAGAAGCCTGCAGTGGAGCAGCTGGGAATTCCTCCCTGGCAAGACAAGCAGAGAGGAAGCCCAAATCCCTCTTTTGCAAGAGTACTAGGTCAGTGGCATGGGGCAGTTTGAACTACAACCCTCCCCAAAAAAATCTTTCCCCAATAGCCTCAGAAAAAACTGATGAGTTGCCAGTGTTCCATGAGCATGGGAGTTCCTCACCCCCAGGCCCTGATGGAAAAGAAGATGAACATGTCTTTTGACATGGTACCCTCAAACAAGTCCCCAGGAACAAATGCATCCAAAGGGCACCATAGAATTTTTCCAGTGACCCCCAGTCCTTGGAAAGAGGGCACTACTGGCTCTGGTGGGGTCTGAAACCCTGACAGAAATGGGTCCTGACCTCACATTTCCAAGGTCTGCCCCATCTCACTGGCCACTTAGAGCAGTCCTTGGCCATAAGGCAACATTCTGACTCCTTGGCTATGCCAGGACCCCAGAAATGGGGGGCCGATCCCAGGGGGGCCATTGCCTCACACAGGGAGGGCAGGGGGCATCCTCCAAGCTGCCCCACATGCTGGGTGGGAGAGATAGATAAATACCAGAATAAATAAATACAAGTGGCAAAGAGGCCTGAAATGATGCTGTCGTTTGCTGGGAATGAGAGACACAAGTGTAATTTAGGTTTTGATATTATCAAAGTCTCGCTGCTCTAAAACAGCAGGGCACTCAGTGCCTCATTAATAAAGGATAAACTTGGAGTCTATTTACAATGCACTTTTTGGGGTTATTTACACTCCATTATACATATGTAATGCTGCACATATTTACCGCTCTGTTCTGCTGCGAGAGCAGCGACTCGGGAGGGAGGCGGAGTGGGAAGCGCTGGTGCTGCCGAGCCCTGACCCTGCTCTGACTGATGTCCTTTGAACGGCTCAAGACGCACGAGAGCCCCAGGCTGGTGGCTGAGGATGGAAGGGATGGGACCAGGCACTGCGGACCCAGTATGGCCCAGTCCCTGTCCCCACGGGTCCAGCACCCACACACACCCAGAGGCGCCCTGAGGCTTTGCCAGGGGATGCAGGAAGGGTGGGCTCCTCACTAAGTGACCACAAACACCAAACACCAAGCTGTGGACCTGTCACAGAGAGGGAAACTGGAAAAAAAAAAAANGATGTTTGTGTTGGCATGAGAGTGTTTTGGCCACACAGCCCTCCCCACCACCTGGGTTTACCTCTCACCGGAACAAAATGTTGCAGTTTTCCTGCAAATGACAGCTCCCGAAGGGTCTGGGAACCCCATGGTCTACCATGGTATTTCTGGGAGCTGCTGTGGGGGGGTCCTGGGACACAGGACAGCCTCCCCCTCCAAACACAGCCCCCAGGAATCAGGGCAGAGACATGGGAGAGGTCATGCTTGGAGAGCACCTTGGGGTCACAGCAATTCATGGGGTGCAGTAAGGGGATGAGGGTGTAACCTGGATCCCTTTGTCCTCCAGGGAGTTTGGGAGTGTGCAGAGTTTCCATGGGAGCACTCTGTGGGGCCAGCACACGAGGCCAGGCACCAAGGGCTTCCAGCAGCCTGTGGAGGGGCACAGTGGCTGGACAGTCACCCCCAGCTCAGAGCTGCTCTATGTCCCTTCTGCAACAGCCTCCAGCTTTGCATGACCAGCTTGGGGTGAGATGCAAGAGCCTGGGAACCATCCTGACCACCCTTCCTAGAATATGTGGGGTGACTTTGACCTTTCCAGCCAGTCACAGAGGGGAGGAGGACAAGCCCCTCTTCCCATTTCGCTCTTCCCTGGTGCTGGAGAAGCACCCGCCCATTCCAGCACACTCCTGCTTGCTGCCATTCCAGGCTAACCTTGCCAAACAATGGCTCTGGTGGCAATGCTCTTTATTAAACAGCTCATGCCAGAAGCCCTTGCCAAGGCCCCACACCCAGGAGCAATGAGAACCCCCTGCTTCAGGAGGTCCCCTTGTCTCTGTGGGAGCATCTCTTCCAGCATGGGGATCATGCCCAGCAGTCAGTGCAACGTTGGTGCATCAATGGGGCTCATCCTGGGCCCAGACTGTGCCATGGAGAGATGTCCTGGGAGACCCACAGATGATCAGGTTAGAACAAATTGGCCCCCACATCCTTCCCGAGCCCCAAGCCTCCTCCACCATCCCCATCCCCCCAGCCCACTCAGATCAGGGCAGGCTGGAGCCTGAGCCCTCCAGGGAGCTGCTCTCCAAAGCCCCATAGCCATCGAGCTTCATCATCCCAATGAGGTGGGCTGGCACAGAGAGGACGGAGCGGCGCGTGGCAAAGATGTGGCTGATCTCCATGAAGGTTTTGTTCTTGGTCTCGGGGATGACAAGGTAGACGTACAGGGCCACCAGCAGGCAGACACCACAGAAAACCAGGTAGCAAAAGGCACCAGCTGACATCTGGGGACAAGAGCAGGATGAGGCAGAGAGCCAGGCACTCCCAAACTGGGCACGGCACAAGGCAGTGTCCCCTCCCAAAACCCTGCCCTGGGCTGGCTCTGTCCAGCATTGAGCTGAGCCAAGAGCACAGGCATCCCTGCCTTGGCACCCCATCCTGGGAGAGCAGCAGGGCTGTGTCCATTCCCTCCATGTCCCGGGGCCCCTCTGAACTGGTACCTGCAAGAAGGGGAAGATGAAGCCGACGGTGAAGTTGCAGAGCCAGTTGAGAGAGCCCCCCACAATGTAGGCAGCCGGGCGGTGTGACTGCATGAAGAGCTCAGCTGTCATCATGAAAGGGACACCAGCTACAGAGGGGACAGATCAAGGGTATGGAGGACAGGGTGACTCAGGTACCCCTGGGGTCAAAAGGTTCTGCCCACCTCAGTCCTGTGGCCAAAGGGCTGGAGCCCAGCAAGACTCATGGCTCAAACTGGTGGTGCTGGGAGAGCTGGAGGAGACAGGGAGCGTGGTGGAACAGTGTCCTACCCTTGGTCTCNACCACACTGGCACATTGCTGGGTGCTCAGGCCAGTTCCCCAGATTGCATGACTGGAAAGTTTCAGACTGAGTCAAAATAAACGTGGAACATTTCATGCAGATCCTCGTTTTCCAAAAATGTTTCTAAATGCTGATATATTAAATCTCACAGAGATCACAGGCATAGAGAAATATCTTCCTGGCACCCTCCATAACGCCCTTTCCAGACCCCCTTGATCAAAACAGTTTGGAAAACTTCCTTCTATCAATCTGCTTCTGTTGCCACTGTGGCTGATTCAGGGAGGAAAGAAGTAACCACTTTTCTGAGCATCAGAATCTCCCGCAGGACACAGAAATGCCATTTTCCAACCTGCTTTTCCCATGCATAGTGAAAAAACCCAGAATGTATGGAAGTGGTTTCCCAAGCCAACTTGTAAGTGGTCTGAACACTGGACACAGGGTGTGGCTATTTCTTCTAGAAGGACTTAGCCTTTCCAGCCAAGTGTCACTGAGCCAGAAGTCCTGGGTCCCAGGACTGTTTCTGTATTGGGGGGCAGGATCCGAGGTCCAGAGTACATTCCAAGACACACAGGAATCTGGCAAGGGATTGTTTTTGATATGGTGACATGCCTGGAGTCCCAGCTGCCTGAAACAGGGCTGGATGGACCGCTTTATAAATGCAGGGAAAAGATAAACCAAAAAACAAGTGTAAGAAGTGAGGGAGGAGTGGAGCCCCTGACGGACTCTTACTCACAGCTCGCCCAGAACAGAGATATATATTTTTTTTGTTTAAAATTCCTATTCATCATTGTTTGTGAACAATGAGCCATTAAAATCCTAATTAAAGATGTAATTACAGTGAATAAAGTCTGGGCTGAGGATGAATTATAGATCTGTTAAGAGCTCTGCTAATACATCAGCTGGGTAAACCAGTCCAGGTTTCACTCCTGGCTGTTGGAGCCTGCACTCGATTAGGAGCAGGATGATTCTCACCAGCTGCACTGTGATAGGAGTGGTGACACCTCCACAGAGGTCTGGGGAAGGCTGCCAGGGCTTTCACTCTGCTTCCTCCTGGAGCATGGCCCAGGAGAAAGCAGAGGATGAGGAGGAGGTAGTGCCCTGGGGATATGTGGGGCTGGAGGGGTTTGTGGTGGAGTTTCACTTGGAGGTACAGCATCATAAACCAGGGCCTGACCAGGGGGATGGGGCCAAGGCTCAGGTCCTGTCACCTGCCTGCAAACCCTGCTGGTCTCCTGGAGCCCCCATTCCCACCCCACTGCTCCCCACTCCCGCAGCCCCAGACCCACCTGGTCCCATGCAGAAGCCAGCGATGATGCCGACCACGCAGGCAACGCTGACGTAGCGCATCCAGGGCAGGGCGGCCTGCGAGGGGACACGGGGTTGGGGAGGCTGCTGGGGGCTGGCCCTGAGCTTCGCACCCAGCACCCCTGGGACACGGCTTCAGGCCTGCCCTCGGCTTGGTGGTGGCTCTTGGGGACAGTGGCCACACGGGACACATTGGTGAGATGCAGACAAGGAATGGGTGGTTTGGGGTAAAGCTGGTGAGGGTCAGCTTCAGCCAAGCTCAGCAGCTCATGATGTTGCAGTATCCCCAGAGCCATGGGAGCATCCCCTGGAAACAGACAGCAGGAGAAGGACCCTTCACCTGCCCTGGCATTTCACAGCTGCCTCCATGAGAACAACTGTTTCTGAAAAAAAGCTACCAGAAGCAGCAGGATTTTTCTCATATGGATTTGTGTTTTCTTTTTGTTGTTGTTGTTCTTGGTGCTAAATTTACCTTCTCTTTAACTTTGAAGGGAAAGCATGACTTGGAAGAGCCAGCTCACCTCTCATTTCCACGCACGCTCCTTCACCCAGGATTCTACCCATCCCTCCACCACTGATAATGGCCTGGGGGGTGGCAGAGGCCAGGCCCTACCTGCAGCAGCAGGGAGATGGTGATGCCAGCCGAGCAGACACCCATGGCACAGAAGCCGGTGATGATGAGGGGCCGCCGGCCCACCCTCTCGATGGTGAAGCACTGCCAAGAGAGAGCAGAGACTGACAGGGTGTTGGGGAGCTCCAGGGTGGATGGGACCACCCCTGAACCCCAGATCCAGCTGTAGGTGGGAGGATGCTCCCGGTGGCATCTGGGAATCAGGGGCAACCCCAGCTCAGAGTTCCAGGGCTGGGGCTGGGGCATGGAAAGCACCAGGGGTGAGCATGCATGGGGCAGGAGATGGGTCCCACAGAGCAGGGGTTAGGGTGCAGGGTTGGGGCTGGCTGGGGTGACCCGCAAGACACAGTGGCATCAGTGCCAGGTGAAGGTGCTGGGGAACGGGGTGTTTGTGGGGGGGCACAGCAGAGCATGGGCAGGCAGCGCAGCGGCAGCAGCAGCAGGCAGGGTATTGACAGCAGAACAAATGCCTGTAATTTTATAACCAATCTCAGCATGTCCATCAGGGGCCATTTGTGGGGCTGCTCCCAAGCAATCTGGTTGTATGCTGGGAGACTGCTGGGGGGCTGGGACACCCCCACAGAAAGGGGAGGGGAGTAGGGGTACCCTTCAGAGAGGCAGGGGACCCCACTCTGCTCTGGACTGGGCTATGGGAGCGGGGAGCAGCCCCACACTCATTCCCTCTTTTCCGGGAGCAGCCACCTCCATCCATCTCTGTAACTGTCAGGGAGTGGATTTAGTGCCGGGTGGCTTGGGCTGGCCCTGGGTGACACTTGCAGATGGGACAAGGGCCATAAATCTGCCTGGCCCAGTGCTAACTCTCCAGCTAAATGAGGGCTGGCTGGGGGGGCCAGGGCTGCTAGCCTGGGGCCAGGCCAGTGCTTGGCTGGGGGCGGGGGAAAATGGGGACATGTGACTCTGCTAACAGAGGGACAATGAAAGTGAGAGCCAGAAGAAACTTCTCGGCCCCTCCATCATCTCCAGCCTTCTCTTTGCCATATCTCCCCAACCTCCCTGCCACCCTAAAATTATCTCACCACTCCTAGATGTGACTCCTAAATTGAGCGTGTCTCATCCCATCTCCCATCCTCATTTCCATGCCAAATCCTTTGCTCCCCAGAAAAGGGGCTGTGCTGGGGCACAGATGATATCTGGGGGTCTACTCTGTCCCCCCTGTTTGATGGTGCTGGGAAGAGGGCTCTGGCATGGAGGGGCTGTGTCCATCTGTCTGTCCCTCACTCACCCCGATCAGCCCGGCAACAACCTCAATGGCGCCGGTGCCCATGGTGGTGTAGGGGATCTGGGACACGGGGATCCCGGCGTTCTCGAAGATGGTGTTGGTGTAAAACCAGATCTGCCGAGGAGGGGACACCGCATGAGCTGGGGGATGGAGCCACGAGGCACTCGAGGAAATGCGCTGCCAGGTCTCAGCTCGGTGTCTGCACAGCCGCGTCCCGGGGCGAGGACCATGTGGGGCTTACGGCATCGATCCCTGAGAGCTGCATGCCGGCGTTCACCACCGCCACCGAGAGCGTCTGCCAGCGCACGGAGCGGTCCCGCAGCAGCTGCCAGACGGACACCATCTCCATGGAGGAGAGCGACCGCTGCTCCTCCTTCATCTCCTCAATCACATCCTGTACGTCGGGGGTCCCCAGGAACCGGTGCAGTGCTGTGGGGAGAGTGGGGCCATGGATGCGTGTCCCCAGCACAGGGTGGATGCTCACAGGTATGGCACCACGTAGGGGCTTGGCTCTACTCTGGCCCAGCCTCCCCAGCAGCCCCATATGGGGCTCAATATCCACAGGAAATGGGGAAAAGCCTCACATCACAGTGCTGGGTACTGCGGAAATGCTGTGGCACAACCAGGTAGGGCAAAAGGGCTGAACCAACAGGACTGTGGTGGGCTGTCAGGTATGGCTATGCAAGAATGTCATGAGGATGTACCTTGGTCTCGGAAGACCTTGCAGAAGCACTCAGATCACCCAGCACCTTCCAGACCCAGTCTGCCCAAGGATATCCCCTCACCTTTGGTGGCCCCGCAGATGTCATTTCTCTCTATCAGCAGGTACCGAGGGCTCTCAGGGAAGCAGTGCAGCAGCAGGAGCTGGAGGGAGGCAGGAACAACCACCACTGACAGGAAAAGGGGCCAGAACCTGTCCTGAGAGGAGTTGAAATGGGATGTGTCATGGGGAGGGCAGAGCAGCATCCAGCATGTGTGGGCTGGGGTATTGTGCTCACCTTGCCCAGCAGTTCTGGCAGGCCCAAGACCTGGGCAGAGAAAACCCCCAGGCAGATGAAGATGCTGGGCATGAGGCCCAGGAATCCCCGCAGGTTCTTGGGAGCGATTTCTCCCAGGTAGAGGGGCACCACACTGAGACAGATACCTGGGGGGCACAGGAGGGACTGGGAGGGCAGAGGCAGTGGGGAGAAGCCCTATCCAGACCCTAGGTTCATCTCCTCCCATGTCCAGCATCACACACAGTGGGGACCCCATGGTGTTGGAGGTGGCCCTGGCTGTACCACAGAACCCCTCTACAGAGCCTGTGGGGAATACAAAGCCTTCTCCATCCCCCTAGGAATGGCTGTAGGGGACTGAGCCATGAGGAAGGGGCTGTGCACAGCCCAGGAAGCACCCACCTGAGTGGAGCCCCGTGATGGAGCGGCCGATGATCACCATCTCGGGGGATCCCAGCTCCCGGCTGAAGCCCATGAAGCCGCCGGCCAGGAGGACGAGGAGAGCGCTGCGGCTCAGAGCGCCATTCCTGGCAGGCACAAGCAGCAGGGCAGCTCCTCCAGTCCCACCCCACCTCTGAACCACCCTGGCCCACGGTGTGACACCCTTACCTGCCGTACCGCTCCACCAGCAGCCCCACCAGCAGGGAGCCCACCAGCCCGCCCAGGGCGAAGATGGAGACAGTCAGGGCGTAGAGGAGGATCAGGGGGGCAGGGCCCAGCCCGCGTCCGTATCGCTGGGACCACGTGGCGTTGTAGAAAGCCTTTATGTGCTGCAGGGCAGAGACACACCAGATGTGCTGGCAGAAAGGGAAAGACAAGGGAAGACAGGATCTATAGGGATAATATGATGGGTTTAACAGCATTAAAAGAGATGCAGGGCAGAACATGTTTGGGGATGACTGGGATGTGCTGGTCTGGTTGCTCAGCAAGTCTCAGCACCTGAGAGGCCTAAGGATGACTTAGAGATACCAAAGAGAGCACTCAAGCTGGAGCAGGGAGGTTGTGGCC
This sequence comes from Ploceus nigricollis, assembly GCA_013399945.1. Lineage (NCBI taxonomy): Eukaryota > Metazoa > Chordata > Aves > Passeriformes > Ploceidae > Ploceus > Ploceus nigricollis. Next base: position 704,799 of record VXBC01006750.1, read on the forward strand.
AGCTTTCTAGGCCCCGCTTTCCTGGGGGGACCAGTTTGGAGTACATGAACATGGACTCTGGTGTCCTTCCCATGCCATTCCTCTCTGGGTGACTGCTAAAGTAAAAGGCCAGTGTTTTGCTGTGGGGCTGCTGGACAGCTGTCCCTCCCCCCTCCAAGGGAGGGATGCAGAGCTGTTTTCCCTGCTCCCAGAGAGGCTGCCCATCCCTTACCTCTGCCGGTGAGTTCACCACAGCAAGGTTGTAGCCATAGAGCATGGAGGAGCCAAAGGATACCAGAAGGGTGACAGACAGCAGGGGGAAGGTGAGATGCTGGGAAAGAGGAGGAAGGATCAGCATAGTCCTGGCCAGCAGAGCCAGGAGCCAAGGTGTCATGAACTGCCCCTTTTCCAGCAGGGATGACCCTGACCCAGAGCAAAGACCCCAGTGCAATGGAATCCTGTGTTGAGCACTGCTTCATGCCAGTGCCCAGCACCCAGCCCAGCTGATCCAGCTTCCCCGTGGCTGGTCTTGTGGCTGTGGTGTGAGGTTTTTTACCGAGGTGGTGACCCAGCCTGGGTAACCTGGGCACCTCTGCCCCCAGCTGGGAGGGGCAGCAGATGGAAAGGGGCAGGTGGAAAAAGGAGGGACACCCATCCCCCTATCTCAGTGGAGCAGCTGAGTGGTGCTGCTGTGAGTGACCCAACACCCCAACAAAGTTCCCATAGAAGGTCCCAGTGCACCCCAAAACACCACGTGGACCCACCTCCTAAACCCTCACCCCCTCCAACACCTTTGTCTCCCGCTCCTGCTGCGGGTCCTCACTGCGGGGAGCCGGTGGCTGCGAGGGAACAGCCACCCTGCAGCTCTGACCCAGCCCACCCCAGGATCGGGGTGCTCAGGAGCAGTCAGAGCACCCCCATCTGCAGGGACAGCCCTGTGCGCTGCAATGGATNGGGGCAGCCCTCCCGGCCCGCAGGGAGCTCACCCCGGTGATGTCCCCGCCGGGCCCTGGGGTCCCTTTCCCGAGCGGCGGCGCGAGGCTGCAGGCGGAGCGCGGGGAGGGAGGCGAAGGAGAGGGGGAGGAAGGCAGCCCCGGTCCGGCGGCCCGGCTGGTCTCTCCCATTTTTAGATAGAAGAAGGAGGAGGTGAGGGAAGGGAAGGCAGGGCAGGGCAGGGCAGCCCGGGCGCCCCCCGGGCTCATTGGAGGCGCC